>PVKP010009222.1:0-69223 GCA_004027715.1 Plecturocebus donacophilus | reverse complement strand
AGAATACCCAGAAGCAGAATGCTTCTCCTTCTACAGTGGATCACAGTTTTTCACCATCAAGGGAACAAGGCCTGATGGAGAACAAGTGTGTTCCAATAACAGAAATGGGCTTCAGAAGGTGGATGATAAGGAAGTTTTTTAAGTTAAAAGAATATGTTCTAGCCCAATGCAAAGAAACTAAGAACCTTGAAAAAAGGTTTGATGAAATCCTAATGAGAATAGACAACGTAGAAACGAATATAAGAGAATTATTGGAACTGAAGAACACAATAAGAGAAGTTCGCGAAGTATGCACAGGTTTTAACAGTTGAATTGATCAAGCAGAAGAAAGGATATCAGAGGTTGAAGACCTACTTAATGAAATGAAATGAGAAAACAAGATTCGAGAACAAAGAGTAAAAAGGAATGAGCAAAGTCTCCAGGAAATATGGGACTATGTGAAAAGACCTAATTTACGATTGATTGGTGTACCTGAATGTCATGAAGAGAATGAATCTAAGTTGGAAAATATTTTTCAGGATATTATTCAGGAAAATTTTCCTAACCTAGTAAGGCAGGATAATACTAAATTCCATGTAATCCAGAGAACACCACAAAGATATTCCTCAAGTAGACCAACTCCAAGACATATAATTGCTAGATTTACTAGGGCTGAAATAAAGGAGAACATTTTAAGGGCAGCTAGAGAGAAAGGTCAGATTACCTATAAAGGGAAGCCTATCAGACTCACAGCAGACCTCTCAGCAGAAACCCTACAATCTAGAAGAGAGTGGGGGTCAATATTCAATATCCTTAAAGAAAAGAATTTTCAACCCAGAATCACATATCCTGCCAAACTAAGTTTTAAAAATGAAGGAAAAATAAAAATTTTCACGAACAAGCAAGCACTCAGAGATTTCATCACCGCCAGGCCTGTTTTACAAGATCTTCTGAAAGAAGCACTATAAACAGAAAGGAACAACCAGTATCAGTTATCTCAAAAATTCACCAAAACGTAAAGAGTGTCTCCATAATGAAGAATTTACATCAACTAACAGGCAAAAAAGCCAGTTAGCATTAAATTACAATATTGAACTCACAAATATTAATATTAATTCTAAACTTAAATGGATACTATACCCTAATCAAAGTCACAGACAGGCAAATTGAATAAAAATTTAAAATCCATTGTTACTTACTATCCAGATCCAACTCGCAATGATACACAAAGACTTAAAATAAACGGATGGAGGAAGATTTACTAATTAAATGGAGAGAAAAAAAGCAGAAGTTGTAACTCTTGTCTCTGATAAAATAGACTTTAATAGTAATAAAGACTAAAAAAAACAAAGAAGGACATTACATAATGGTAGAAGGATCAATGTAACAACAGAAGTTAATGATTATAAATACATACATACCTAATATAGGAGCACCCAGATACATAAGACAAGTTTTTATTTACTTACAAAGAGATTTGGACTCCCACACAATAATGGTGGGAGATTTTGACATCACATTGTTAATTTATAATACACCTATTCTGAAAGTGACTATATATCAGAAAGTGAATTACTCTTTAGTATTTACATAGTATCTCACAGACCTAAATTAAATATTGGTTGACTGTTTGTTATTTTTTTCCTGTATTCCTTTCTGTCTCTGTTGTTAAGTATAATTGATGGAATAAAAAATAAAATTAAAAAAAAAAGAGGTTTTTGATACCTTTTTAAGATTGCATTCCAGCCTGGGCAATAGAGCAAGAATTCTGTTCTCTCTCCCACTTTTTCTTTCTCTTTCTTTTTTTCTCTTATAAAAAAAAAAAAAGAAAAGAAAAAGAAATGGGATCAAACAATGAACAAGAAGTTTCGAAGGGATCAGAGTCCGGTAAGACCTGCTGCCAGAGCTCTTCAGAGAGAAATGGACATCAGGCTTTCTAGATGTGGTTGTACTAACATCAGCCTTGAAAGATGAGTAGAGTTTGAATTTATAATGATTAGGATAAGACCACATTGGAGAAGTTAAAGTTAGAAAATGGCAGAAAGGTACACAGGGAAATGTGGGACTTGTCATTGGGATCCAGAAAACAAACAAACAAACAAACAAACAAAAAACCTAAGCAATAAAGGAACTTCTATCTGACAATAGTTATATTCTATCTGTAAGATAAAGCAAAACACAGTTTCAGTAGTTAAACAATAAACTTTATACAGAGAGATGGAGAAATAGAATATAATAAGCATTTAAGAACATTGAACTGTTTTGATAGATAATTGAATTCACTTTCATCATTGAGTCTTCTAAGGATCTCAAGATACATTTAGTAAATGTTGAAAAGAGTCAAATAAATTGACTGAAGGGTCAAATAAAAATCTTATGGACCGAAGCAAAACTGCTAATAATATTCAGATTGATAAAAATATCAGTGTTTCAGTGATAGCGACTTACTGTTTTATTTTTAAAAGAAAGAAAACAAAATTTCTTTTAATTATGTTGGTGGATTGTAATTTTTTTATGGTATTTAAAGTATACTATTTGATGTGGGAGAAATATATATATATATATATTTGTTCATTTGCTTTTATTAGGTATATGTCTGGAATTAAGTGGCTCTGTGCAGAAACAGATAGATATATTCCCCAGGTTTTGTTTTGTTTTCATTTTAACTCTCCTGTGAATTGTAAAAGACTTCCTGAATAGACTGCCTAAATAACTATATGCTTGCTAAAATTGTGTGTAGTCATATTTTTAATAATTTATTCAAATAAGCCATTCACACTTTCATTTTCATGTTGTCTGACATAAGAAGATCTTATTAATTAGTACTACTTTTCGCTGATCCTACTGTTAGTCTTCTACTGAGGAAATGAAGAAAAGTGTTATATTAAATTGTAATGATTTAGTAATATTCAGCAACCATTCAGTATGTAATGCCAAGATATTCCTGTTAACCTAAATTATGAATTTTCATTGACCATGCTGATAAGATAACTACTAATTTGCATTTGATAATGACACTAAAACTTAGAGTACAGTAAATAACAAAAGATGAAAAAAAGTAAAAAAGAAAAAGATAATATAAATATTAGCAACAAACACTGCAACAAAACAGACAAAAAAGTAACCTTTCTTTATAAAGTTTAAAATGGTTAGCAAGTATACTGTTGTTAACATTGTTACTTGTTTTATAAAGTGTGCAATTTTTCTTCATCCCGTTCCAGTTCTTATAGGTAACGCTTTCAACTTTTTCCCAAGCAGTGTGATGTTCACTGTGTGTTTGCCATATATGACTCTTAATATTTTGAGGTATGTTTCTTCAATGCCTAGGTTGTTGAGGACTTCTATCATTAAGGGATGTTGGATTTTATCAAAGATATTTTCTGCATTTATTGAGATGATCACATAATTTTTTCTTTTTAATTGTCTATATGGTGAATCACATTTATTAATTTGCAAATGTTGAATCATTCTTGCATCTCTGGAATGAAATCCACTTAAATGAATTGCCTTTTTAAAGTGCTATTGGATTCAGTTTCCTGGTACTTTAGTGAGGACTTTTGCACCTATGTACAGCAGGAATATTGTAGCTGTTGGGTAGAATGTTCTGTAAATATCTAATATGTCCATTTGGTTTAGAGTTCAGTTAAGTACAGACTTTATGCCTCAATAACATGTTTAGTGTTGCCAATGGGATGTTGACATCTCCTCTATTATTGTATTGCCATTAGTCTCTTTTCTTATGTCAGATAGTACTTGTTTTATGAACATGGGTGCTATTGTGTTGGGTGCATTTATATTTAGGATAGTTAAAACCTCTGGTTTTATTGAATACTTTTTTATGATATAATGCCCTTCTTTGTCTTTTGTTTTCACTGTTGTTGGTTTCATGACTGTTTTATCTGATATAAGAATGGCTGCTCATGCTCACTTTTGCTTTTCATTTATGTGACATATTATTTTCAATCTCTTTGAGTCTGTAGATGTCTTTAGCTATTAGAGAGATCTCTTGTAGGCAGAAGATGGTTGAGACTTTTTTTCAAATCTAATATTCCAGTCGCTATCTTTTAAGTGGAACATTTGTGCCATTTATGTTCAAAGTTAATATTTATATATAAGGCTTTGTTCCTGTCATAGTTTGCTAGCTGGTTTCCTTGGAGTCTCAATTGTGTAACTGCTTTACAGGATTTGTGAGGTTTCTACTTGTGTGTAATATTATGATGGTGAGTATTTTACTTTCATATCTATGTTTAGAACTCTTTTGAGCAATTTGTATAGTATTAGTCTAGTGGTGACAAATGTTCTTAGTGTTTGCTTGTCTCGTAAATATTTAATTTCTTCTTCATTTATGAAACTTAGTTGGGCAGACATAAAATTATTTTGGCTGGCATTTTTTTAAAGACAGCTAAAAATAGGTCCCCAGTCTCTTCTGCCTTGGAAAGTTTCAGCTGAGAAGTCAGTTGTTAGTCTAATGGGATATTATTTACAGGTGATTTGACACTTCTCTCTAGCTGCCTTTAAGACAAAGAGTTTCACATTGACCTTAAAGAGTCTAATGACTATATTCCTTGGTAACGTTCACCTTATGTAGTATCTTCCAGGTGTTCTTTATATTTCTTGTATCTGGGTGTCTATATCTCTAGCAAGATTGAGAAAAAGTTTTTTAAATTATTTCCTCAAATATATGTTCCACAATTCTTACTTTTTCTTTTTTCCTTAAGAATGCCTTCATAATCCCATATATTTGAAAGCTCTGCTTATTTTTTAAAGTTACTTTTTCTTTGTTTTTATTTCACTTGATGAATCCAAAAGACTTGTCTTCAGTCTCTGAAATTCTTTCTTCTGCTTGGTCTAGTTTATTGTTAAAGCTTTCAACAGCATTTTGAAATTTCTTCAGTGATCTTTTTATTTCCAGAAGTTTCCTTTGTTTTTCTAAAAAATATATCTGTCTCTTCTTTCATCTCCTGAATTGTTTTTCTGGTTACTTTTTGTTTGCTTTCAATTTTCTCTTGGTTCTCATTGAACTCCCTTACAATATATATCTTGAATCTTTTATCATTTCAAAGTTTTCATTTTGGTTAAAATCCCTTGCTAGAGAGCTAGTGTGATCTTTGGATGTGTTATTACATTGTTTCATCATAATACCCGAGTTCTTGTGCTAATTGTTTTTTATCTGTAGAAGGTATTATCTCTTAATTTTCAATTTGTTTTTGTTTGGGTGGGCTTTTTTCCCCTCATTTGAGGGTATTGTGTATATTGGGCATGGCCCTTTGGCTTTGCTTCCATGTGTTTTTATAGGTTCAACTCTCTGTATAAATTTTGTTGTAATAGCCTTAATGCAATGGATTTCTTAAATGGTAGCTTTCTGTTTGTTTGTTTTTGTAGATTGTGGTAGCAGTCTACAATAAGCTTTGTGTGTGGTGAGGCTTACTGTCTTCTACAGAGATGAAGAGGTGGAGAGTTTGAGAGGCTTATTTAGTTCCCCAGTACTGTATACTTCTGTCAGCGATAATTATATTGGGTAGTATATTCCACACCATACACTAATAGGTGGTGCTTGTGGGTAAGAGCCAGCTGAGCATTTTACACTGTCACAGAAGTTGTAATGGGTCATGCAGTTTGACCTCCTGGTCAGTAGTTGGCACTTAAAGTGACAAGCATATGTGGTGATGGCAGTGGAATTTTACATGGCTTTAGTTTATTGGGAAATTACCAGAATGTTTCTGGGAATGGGTGAGAAGTGGGGTTCAACATTATTGCACTGTGTTCTCCCACCAAGATGGCAGAAATAGATGGGGTTGGGTTGGGTGCAAGTCCCAACCTTGGTGGGGTTGTAGAGGCAGCCCTCAGGCCACTGGGGAGACCCTCCAGGGAATGGGGGAGGCACGTCCTCTTACCACAGTGCCTAATCAGGGAAAGAGGGGATAGTCTTGGGCTTTCGGCCTAGCAAAGGGCCATGGGGGGCTACCCATTTACTACTCCCCTGACCCCTCAGGGGTCTCCCTCCAATGTCCAGCATGAACAACAGAGCCAACAGATAAGCTCATCCCAAGCATTCATACCTAGATCACCAAGCTGTCCCAGGTGCTACAAACTGTGAGACTCTGTACAAAAGAAACTGAGAGTATCAGGCCTCACTTTTGGCAGTCTGGGTTCATGAAAGAAGGGGCAGGCTGGGTACGGTGGCTCATGCCTATAATCCCAGCCCTGTGGGAGGCCGAGGTGGGAGGATTACCTGAGGTCGAGAGTTTGAGACCAGCGTGACCAACATGGAGAAAACCTATCTCTCCTAAAAATACAAAATTAACTGGGTGTGGTGGCGCATGCCTGTAATCCCAACTACACCAGAGGCTGAAGAAGGAGAATAACTGAAAGCCAGGAAGTGGAAGTTGTGGTGAGCCGAGACCACACCATTGCACTCTGGCCTTGGCAACAATAGTGAAACTCTGTCCAAAAAAAAAAAAAAAAAAGGAAAGAAAAGAGGAAGAGAAGAGAAGAGAAAGGAAAAGAAGAGAAGAAAGATGAAAGAAAGAAAGAAAAAGAGAGAGAGAAAAAGAAAGAAAGTGAAAGAAAAAGAAAGTGAAAGAAAGAAAGCAAGAAAGAAAGAAAAGAAAGGAGGGAGGGAGAGAAGGAAGGAAAGGAAGGAAGGAAGGAAAAGAAATATGCACACAGCTTCTGTGCCATCATGTGAGCATGTGTTATGCTCGTCTCTGTGTTCTGACAAAGGGGACCCTTCTCCAGCATGAGATCTGACCACAGTTCTCGTCTCTGTACCCCTAGGTAGTGTGCTTGACTACTGGAGAACCGGGACTAGGCCAGTGGACTTGTCATTTGGCCTTTCAGGGTCAAGGACTAGCTGTGGTGGGGGAGTGGACTGCTCCCAGGCTGCCCAACAAACCACTCAGGTCGGGCAATGAAGTCTGTGCTGTGGGCTGCCCCTGCAAGAAAATCCAGGTAGGCAGTAATGGGAGGAACCAGCAGCTATGGGAGTTTGTGGTGCAGATGCACCTCAGTCCCAAAGTAATGGTGTTGTGGCCTGTGTTGGGCACCTAAGTGTGCACAGGCCCCTCTCTCTGGTCCAGCAAACAACATGAGCTACAGTTGTTTAGGGCAGGACACAGAGCCTTGAGAAGTGGGTGCTGAGTCATGTTTTACTGCGTCTGCCCAACACACTGAAGTCTTTTGGGCTCCTCGTGAGTTTAGACAGTGCCTCTGTGTGTTCTCCAGGCAGCTCCAAGACAGTCCAAAGGTCTGTGGGGTTCTGGAAATGCTTTTAGCTAGGATCTCAGTGGCCCAGAGCAGGAATGTGGTGCCATGAAATTCTTTTATTCACCCCTTCTTTGGGTTTGATCTAGATCTGGGGATCAGTCTTGCCACCCAGTGATGCCGAGCAGGAAGTCCCCTACCTCCATCTTCAATCAAAACCTCTTGTGTTGTCTCTCTATTAAATTTTAGTATTCTCTTTCAAGAGATCTGTTGGATGGGTGAAGATTTACTCAGTATTTTGGTTCCTCTTTGTAGAAAAGGTATATCCCAGCTGTATCTAGTCAGTCATCTTTATTAATCCTAATACTTCTCATAACGCCTTTCCCTTAACTAAAAAAAGAAAGAAAGAAAGAAAGGTGTAAGAGCTTTAAAAAATGAGAGAAAAATAGTGTAAGTAATAAATGAATAAGTGGTTTCCCATTATATCTAATTTAACTTAATGAGGACTATTCTTAACTTTCAAACAACTTCAATATTTTGTAATATTAAAAATAACTTTTAAAGGAACCTTTTAAAACCAGAATCATAAATCATAGCCCTTTGTAATTTATCCCCTTGATAATAGAATTTCTTACTTAGCACTACATTTTTCAAAAGTAATTATTAAAATATGTGGCATTAAGTCTGTTTTTATTATAAAACTTTTATATTAACTAAGAATTGTCTAAGTTGTCAAGGGAATTTACCAATTTGTGTCAATCATTTGGCTTCATAATTAAGCATGATTCTCTTTTTGAGATTTTTATATAAAATCTGCAGTTTTCTATCTTTGGGGAAAAAGAAACTAGATCTTATATATATTGTATCAGTGGCTAGCATTCATTCTTAAAAAATACAGTAGGAAATCATTGGTTTCTTATAAATCATCTCAAAGCATCCTGGTCAGTTAAGCATCATGATGCTAAATGGAAGAATATTTTAATTCCAGGTGCAGATCTTTTTTATAGAAAACAAACTCATTTAAGTAGAAAATGATGATATTCTTGTAATAAGAGAAAGTTCAGAAATCAGAGCTGTGAGAGTGAAACAGAAGAAAAGGGAAGTTATGATTTAAAAAGGAATAGGCATGATGCAATGAAAAGGGCATTTTATTTCTGTGGTATTTTTTTCTGAAAATTTATTCACTCCCGTTAATCATGAGAAAACAGTAAAACCCAAACTGAAGGATATTCTACAAAATGCCTTATCATAATTCAAAAATGTCAAGCTTACAAAAAAAAAATAAAGAGTGAGGAAGTCAACTTGAGAACACTAGAAAAAAAATGCAACATGGTATCATAGATTAAATGCTGAAACAAAAAAAAGATATTAATGGAAAAACTGATAAAATTGGAATAAAGTCTGCAATTTGATTCACAGCATCATCAAATTGATGATGTGAATTTCACTTCATCACCAAAGTGAATTTCTACATTGTGATAAATGTTTTATGGTTGTCTACAATGTAAACATTAGAGAAACATGAGTAAATGGTAAGCAAAATCTCATTATACAATTTTGCAACTATTCTGTAAATATCAAAATAATAATAATAAAGAGGAAAAATTAGCAAAACAAATGAAAACAAGGGAGTAATACAAAGAGTGAAAAGAAATTAAAATAGGACAAAGGGGACCAAACTACATAGACACAAAACTGCAACATTACCTAAATATTTTTAAAGATATTAAGGTTTACAGATGAAGATTATAGAAATTCATATGTATTTTGATTTTAATGACATAATGTGTATATTAAGATTAATTTGTGTTGTTGTACATTTTCTGTATAATTCTGAATTTGCACATTGTCAGGATGAGTAAGGAGCTTTACACTATAATAACTCCTTGAGAAATTTCTTTAGAGGAATCAAACTATATTCTGATAAGTCATAGAATGGATTACTCAGTTATGCTTCAGGTTATCTTAGTGGGGAGTATGTGAGTGAGACATACAAATCACATCCTAGGGTTAGACTAACTGGGAAGATCACATGGGATTAGAGTTGAAAGTCAAAATTTTTGTTACCAAATTTTGGTGACTCCAAAAGGACAGGAAAGACCAGAGAGAAGCACTAAATGAGGACAATAAATAAACAAAAAGGGATGTCCTACCGATTTCAGTATTCAAAGTCTATAAGAAGGACATGAGCCACCGTGACCGGCCAAAATACTGGATTCTATCTAGTTAAAGAGTAGGGTGAGGAGGGGTCCAGAGGACAGCCTCCAAGGGAGACCGCCCTGTGAGTATGCCTGAAGCGGAGAAGGTGTGCACGGGACAGGACGGCTGGCAGCAGGCGCCGCAGGGGAGCTGAGCACTGCTGGTAGGAATCCAGTGAGCGAGGGCATTTTTATCTCCTGATGATGATGCACAGCCTTCAGCTGGGACATTTAAGACGCAGAACACCGAGTCCAGGCTGCAGCTGTGGGACTCGGAGACGAAGCTCGAGCGGCTCAGGAAGGACGAAGAAGCACCCTTGAGAGAAGAGGCCGCAGCAGCGGCGGCGACTCCACCACTGCCACATCTGGAAGCAATGCCGCGAGCTACATTCAAGCTCTGGGTGGGGCGCGCCTACAGACACGTGCGCAACACGAAGGGGCTGACGCAACAGACTGCCATGGCCATCGGCCGGGAGCTGAACCGACGGCCCTGGGCGGCCCCACCGCTAGCGTGCGGGTTAACCCGTTTTGGCGGCGGAGCCGGCTGCTGGGTTCTCGGCTGGAAGAGACTCTCTACGGTGACCAGGAGCTGGAGGAGGCGGCCATGCAGAAGGCCTTGGGCATCCCCAGGAGGGCTAGAAGGAGAGCCAGCAGGACAATGGGGACAAAATGATGAGTAAAGTGGTCCCAGATGTGGGCAATGTGTTACGGCTGGAAGTCGTGCTGGACCAGCCCAGGGAGAAGCTCTACCTCTTGGAGCATGGAGGCAATGGGGAGTGGAACCCCAACGTCAAGGGGATCAGGGTTCTGCAGAAGATCAGAAAAGATAAAATTTCCTGTTGTTTCCTGCCCCCAAAATAATAAAATGGAATTTATATGTGACACTTTCTAAATACTTAGTTAAGGATAGTGACTTTTAAGCTGCTTTTGGTCAAAAGGTTGTAATAGCATTACAGAGTTGAAAAGATTTACCAAAAGTAAAACGTGGGTTCCAGACAGTGCTGTCATGTCCTTGATTCACTTGCCATATCACAAATGTTGTCATCTAAAATGTAAAGCACACATGCCAAGCAAGATGGGCTTGCAAAATTTATGCCTCAGAGTGTGCTGATTATCTGAAGTGCAATATTCAAGGGAGATTTGGTGAATTCTTTATAGTAGATCCTCAAATAACGTCATTTCATTTAACATTGTTTATTATAATGGTGATGAGATGAAAGTTGATTCCCAGAGGGCCACTGTCTGTGTGGAGTTTGTACATTCTCCTCATGTCTGCCTTTGTTTTCTCCAGGTACTCTGGTTCCTCCTCCAAAGATGTGCACATTAGAGTAACGGATGTGCCTTCATGTTCCCAGTAGGAGTGAGTGAGTGTGTATTTGTGTACCCTATGATGGGACAGTGTTCTGCCTAGGGCTGGAGGACTGGTTTCTACCTTATCCATGAGAGCCAGGACAGGCTCTACCTGCCACCCAGGCCTAGAATAGATGGTATGGAAACTGAATACAAAGGATTGTCAAGCAAAAAATTGTAAAGTCTACAATAATAATACAAAAGCAGGACAATAACTGATGTGACACAAAAGTGCTCAGCTAGCTACCACATGTTACTGTTTGTTTTTGAAACTTTAAAGAAAAAGTATTCTTAATAATCATATTTTCAAATTAAAATATGTTTCTATATTTTTTTGAGCACACATTGACTTTAATAGATTTTTTTTTCTGGTCAAAATTTCTTTAACATTTCCATTAACCAACAAAATATTTGTGATGTGTGTTCAGTATGCCCATTCTTAATACTTTCACTTTATTCTAATCTGATTACTATTGTTGGATAAAATAACAATAAATCACAAATTATAATAACTTCTTTTATATGCAAATTTCATAGGAAACTGTTGAGATAGTGAAGAGTAATACAGTACTGCTAAGAAGATTTTAGTTCCTGGCTCTCTTCAATGTGACTTCTTTTTTTAAGTTCTCACATTTCTAAAGTAAATGTAGATTATCCTTCCAACTTCTTGTTCTTTTAGTTGATTAAAATTATTTTTCTCCAATAATATTCTTTTTTACTATATTTTAGTATCTAGCTCTTATGTTCATTACAAAGGTCTTGATATTATCAAGCATTTTATACATACACCATAAGGTGGTTATTATCATGTGTTACATTCTCTGACAAATTATTGTCCTTTTAGCTCTAACGTTCAGGTGACCTTTTTCTTTTTTTTGAGATGAAGTCTCGTTCTGTTGCCCAGGCTGGCGTGCAGTGGCATGATCTCGGCTCACCGCAACCTTCATCTCCCCGGTTAATGTGATTCTCCTTCCTCAGCCACCTGAGTAGCTGGGATCATAGGCGCCTACAATTCTTTAACTTCATCAGGACCACTGATGTTTTCGTCCTTTAAATTTCTCAAGTCTAAATTTCCTTCTTATCTATTTTATATCTTATTTTCAATGATCGTGATCACTCTAACCTGTAGCAATTGGCTTCCATTGCTCATATCTCACTCTTGCATTTGGTGAAATTACAGAGATGGTAATTAGACATAACTCTCTATCTCCTGTTCAGGCACTCATTCAGGTGAATATGAGAAACAAATGAGGATTTAGTCATGTTAGATAATTGTGCTCTATGCCCTTCTTTATTTGCTTATTCCTTCAGATGACTGTTGTATATGTTTTTCTTTTCCCTGAAACCTCCAATACCTCCTCAGGCGATCTACATTCTCAGAGGAGGATCTTATTTTCTGATTAACTGGGAAGTTTTCAGTAATTTGAAAAGGATCAAGAAAACTACATTCATCCACCTACGAATATCTTTATTCATAAGCTCTATCTTCCCACCTGCTCCTATCTAAAGACAATCCTTCCATTTATACAGCAGATCCCGACTCCTCCCACCTATTTCATGTCATTTAGTAGCAATGTTCCCCTTTTTTTCTATATCATGCATTCTACCTTCTCTACCATTCCCCTCAGCATAAACAACCAATTATTTCTTCCATCCTGAAATCCCATCTTTGACACTTGTCTTCACAGATGCTACTCCACTTCTTTACTCCTCTTTATAGCAAGCATCTCAAAAGAGTTGTCTGTATTCACTGTCTATATTCTATTTAAAACCACTCCACTGAAATTGCTTTTGTTAAATTACGTCCAACATATTTCTAAACATATTTTCAATTTTCAGTGCTCAGTATAATCAGTATAAAACTTTTATCAGCAGGACTTGATAGTATCGACCCCTTTATCTTCCTCAGAACACATTCCTCCTTTGGCTTTCATGACACCAAAAACTCAGTTTTCTTTCTGTTTTACACCACTCATTCTCAGTCTTTTCTGATAGTTCATTTCTCCCCTCCTTCTTTTCAATTTAAAGTGTTCCAGGGCTCAGGCTTTGTTTTTTTTCTTTTCAATAGCTATAATATTTTCCATCTGATCTTGGCTATTTTTCTGTCTTTTTTTTACCTATTATAGTTTGTAGCTCAGAATTATTTTCTGACTTTCAGATTCATATGTATATCACACAGCCTGCTTGACATTTCCATGTGAATGTCTAATAGACATTTCAAGCTCTACAAGTCTAAAATTGAACTTCTGGTCTCCCCCTTCAAACCTACTCTCTTTACAGCTTTTTCTTTCTCAATCAATTGCATCTATACCAATATAGTTGCCCTAAAAAAATCATTAAATTATTCTAGACAACCCACTTTTCTTATATCCCTATATTTGTTTAAAATTCTGTGGTCTTTGCTTTCAAAATATGTAGAAAATACGACCCATGATCTCCAAATCTCCTATCACAAACGGTGGCTGAGGCAACAATGTCTTTAGCCTGGATTTTAGCAACAGCCTTCTAACAAGTTTCTCGACTTCTACTCTGAATTGTCTAGAATGTATTCTTAATATAGCAGTTAGAGGGGTTGATTTAAAATAGAATTCAGATCATATTACTACGCTACTGAAAATGATGCAGTATTTCCCATTTCACAAAAGCAAAATCTTAAAGCCCTACCTTGATCTTTGAGATCCTGCTTAATTTCCCCCAGTTACATCTTTTAATTTCCGGATAGTTTTTATCCTATTCACTCTACACCAAACACGCTAGCCTTCCTTCCAGGCCATGAAAGTATCAGTTGTCTCTGACATAAAGCTTTTCTACAGCTGGGTCCTTCTGTCTCAAATGCTTTTCCCCCAGATATTTGCATGGCTCACATCTGAACATTGTACAAATGTTACTATGTCATTAAGCCTCTCTTAGTGCTTAAAATTACAACCTACCTGTACCATCCCTTACCCTCTCAACCCTTCCTGTCCAGCTCTACACAGTTTTTTTTCATAACCTTTATCATCTTCTAACTTACTTATTATTTGTTTTTAAAATTGTAATTTATTTTTATGATTTTTGTTTTCCCTAATAGATGTTATAAAAGAAACAGGGATATTCGGCTTACTAATATATCCCAAGGGTCTACAATATTTCCTGATATACAGCAGGCATTTTTTAAAACTAAATGAAATAATAAGATGTAATGTTTATTGAGCACTTAATATTTGTCAGACACTGTACTGCCTTGCAGGTCTTGTAGACACTGTCTCTTTCTGTCTCTCTGACTCAGTCTCTGTCTCTCTCTCTCTCTCTCTCTCTCTCTCTCTCTCTCTCTCTCTCACACACACACACACACACACACACACACACACACACACATATGCACACACACAAAGTGAGACAGAAATAGGTAACGTTGTAAGGGTTTGAGATCATTAACTCATTTTATCTGAAAACCAAACCATACTAGAGTAGGTATTACTATATTTTCCACTTTGTCAAAGAAGAAAACTGACATCCAGAAAATTTTGTAACCTGCTTAAGGCCACATAGCCAATAAATTGTGAAGTGGATATTCACATGAAGGCAGTCTGGCACGGACATCCAAGCTTCTAACCGCATGTATACAAATCTTATGCTAGAAAGTAGGAGAGCTGAGATTTGATGGCAAGTGGTCTGATTCCAGAGCCCACGTTCATAATTAACAGCATATATTTTATTCAATGCTAGACCCTTAGGAATAAATTGGAGCCCATTGACCAGCTGTATGTGTTCTTTTGCAGTCCTGTTGTCAATAGGCCGTAGAAAGAAAGAGCAGACTGCTATAAACGTATTTAATGTCCACAATGAGTTTGAGATACAGGAACTTAACTTCCTATGCTTATGAACCCAGTAAAAATTCAGTCTGCACTGAATGTTATCCTAAGTGGTATGTAAACAATAAGAACATAAGCATGTCACTTAATCACTCTAGGCTGTTTTTTTTTTAAATTATTTCACCAAGATGCAGCAAGTTTGAATTAGATAAATTTTAAATTTCTGATTTTAGCATGTTGTGACTACAGGTGGTAATAGGAATTTACATTATTCCTTTACTCTTTTTCAATTTAAAATGAATCATTTCACGCAAAAATTTATTTATAAATTAATTGCACAAAATTATCATAATCTTAAGCATGTTCACCATCATCATCAATATGGGAACTATTATTTAAATCCACATGTTGAATTTAAAAATTAAGCAAGCTATTTGTATTCACAGATGTCAACGATGAGAAAGAATAAATTTATAGCAAGGATTACAATTAAGTCTGCTTGCATTTTTTCTGCAGTGTGACTATGATTATGATTTATCCTTTGCAGTTTATTTCATCAGAAATCATGCTCCATTGTTACAATTCATTAAATATGTTCCATCATAATTATGAATTTTAGGTTTATGGCATTGGAAGTCATCTCAGGAGATATATATATATATATATATATATATATATATATATATTTTTTTTTTTTTTTTTTAATGAACAAATTTAAATCCTAAATTCCATGCATTAGGAGAAAGTTGTGTAACTGTGTCACATAATAAAGGAAATAAAATTTACCATAGAGAAAAGAGTTTCATAGAAACATCTGCCAAGAGCTTGGCATGGAAATTTAAGGAGTTTACTCTGAATATTTTCATAGCATGCTATTGTTTATCAAGGCTATCTATCCAGATTTTCTCATAAATAATTGAATTTTTCTTCTCAACATAGCTTCAATTTAGAATAATGCATCACAAACAAAGTAACTGGGAGTTTTCCTCCTAACAAGGGTACACTTTAAAAGCAGCTGTTGTCATTTGGAAGAAAACTTAAACATAACTTGATGTTTTATCATTATTTTACATTTCCTGAGGGTTGCAAGAATTCCAAGAGAAGCTGCCTCCTCAGAAATATAAACTACGAAGTGATCATCAGATTTTGGTGAGCATTTTTGAAACATATGATGATATATTCATATTGCATAACAATCTTCAAAATTCTCAATTTTTATTTACTAAAATGAGCAATAGATACATAGAGTGCTACATTTAAATGGAAACTAATACAATTGTTTATATAATTACTGTTTCCATTTTTGTAACACTATGTCCATTTCAAAGTTTGTGTGATCTACTGTGGAAGTTGTGGATATCAGGAAGAAATCATTTTTTTGTCAGACCCAAAGAAACTGGTGCTGGGAGAGCCTAAAGTGGGAAGGCTTATTCTTGCAATTCTGAGATAAAGATTGTCTCAAGGACTTTCTAAAATAACCCTACAAGATACTTTTTCTTTAGGACTACAGCATTTCAGGTAAGATATTCTCGAATATATAAACAGTGTTTATTCATTCATTAGTTGATGGACATTTAATTATTTCTGCTTTTTGTATTATGAATAATGCTGCTTTGAGCATTCATATACAGTCATGTAATGCATAGTAACATTTGGTCAATGATGGATGGAATGTATGGTGGCAGTCCCATAAGATTATAATGGAGCTTAAAAATGCCTATCACTTAGAGTTTTGTAGCTGTCACAAGTGTGTAGTGTAACACATTACACAGGCACTGGTGATGATGCTGCTGGAAAGAAATCTACTGGGTTTTCCAGTTATGTTGAACATACAATTATGTGAAGTATATGATACTTGGTAGTGTAAATAAATGACTGTGTTCCTGGAAAAAAAAAAAAAAGATATTCTCGAAAGGACATCTGCCCAGTAACATAGCTCCACCGGTGAACTTAACGCCAACTTTTCTTTGGGTCTCTGGACCCAATGAACTGTTTCCAAGCAGCTTATATGAACTTCCTCTTCTGCCAGTAAGTTTCCCCTTACTCTCCCCTTTTTAACTGCATATGTGGCTTGCCATAGCTGTGCATGTCAGGCCATAATCCTCTTTTCTAATTCCCAAATACATTCAGCATATTTGGAGGTTTTTTTAATCTGATTTTTGTTTTTATTTTTGGTTGACAATATAAACACACATACAAATATGTATAAAACACATAAATTGCATTTTCTTAGGTCAAAAGTGCTCAAATGTCATATGTGTGTGTATACATATAAATAATTATAATATCTATATATGAATATTATCAATAAATATATGTAGTGGTTTTAGCACTACATATATTTATTGGTTTTCTAGAGAAATGAGCATTTTATAAAATGACTTCATTAATTATTGCCAAATATTAAATAATATGAAAATAAAACACTAAAAAACAATAGAACTTACTTTCATATTTTACTCTATACTATATTACAGATAGATTTGCATGTTTAATTTTCAAATAAAAGCATAAATACAAAAGAATTTTAAATATTATGAGGATATAAATGGCATACACGTCCTATATGTAAGGAAATTTATTAAACTAATTTAGTGAGTGCGTTTTATTTAGAATTTTTTTTTTTAAGATTTAGGACTAGCACTTAAAATAATTATTCAATTATATTCAGCATATATATATACGAATATCTCTGTTAGCCAACTCTTTAAAATTTTGAGATTCAATTAATTAAATACTTCCTGACTTTGGAGGAGGGAAAATTAAAGATAATTTAAAGCCCACTATTGGATTTTAAAGTCTGTCTAATGCAGTAGAAGAATCTTTGGTAATAAAATTCTAAGACTTGATGTTAGCCCCTGTCTCAACCACTTCCTAATCAGTAAGTAGTAAAACCCTCCAACCTGTTTTTATAACAATGAGATGGATGTAAAGGTGCTCCCCCTGGGACTAGCTCAGAAATTAATGTAATGTAAAATAACATATAGTCACATTGTTTACTGTTAAGCACTAAAAAGGTAAAAGGTTGTTATTTATTCCTGCAATATCAATTTTAGGCAGACACAAAATCATATTTGATCTCACATTCCTCAGCTTATTTTTTTTTAAATGTTGAATCCGTGTTAATTGATGAACTGACTCACCTTCAAGCTTAACAAAATCATACTTTCTTGTCTATCAATTGTATATTTTGTGATTTAAAAATATTGCATATTTTTGAGGGGAGATAAAAGTGTAATTTTAATAATATTTCTATGTGAACAAAAAACATACATCTAATGTTTTGTATAATATCAAATGTTTTGATATTTCTTTGTATAAAGCCAATGTTTTAATTTATGTTTTTTGTTCAGAGTTGCCATTTTTATTTCATGACTATTAAAAAGGCATGCATTAAGGACGAATAGCTAATGGACACTGGGCTTACTACCTAGGTGATGGGCTGATCTGTGCAGCAAACCACCGTGGCACACATTTACCTATATAACAGACCTGCACATCCTGCACATGTACCCCAGAACTTAAAAGTTGAAGGAAAAAAAAGCATGCATTTCAGGATGCCAGGTTTTCTTTTATTTTTCCAAAAATACTTACGCTTATTCAATGTACTAGAAGTACTGTATACATAATTTATATGGAGATACTGGACATACACATTTTTTAGAAAATTCCCTGCATTATTTGGAGTTGCACATCTGGCTATGAGCTATATGTCTGTGGCAATATTTAAATAGCAAATTGTGAACATTTCCAGCAATAGACCACCCTAATAGAACAAATAAGTGTTTGATATTGTGATAAATGTTTATTATATAAAACCTCATTTAATCCATACAATAATCTTCATTAGATCAATTTTCAGATGACAAAACTAAGGCTTTGATAATTTCAATGACTTGACAGAGGTTGGTGCTGGAGGTTCTAATTCATTTTTTTCTGAACATGTGTATATTTTTAATGAATTCAATGTAAAGGATAAAAATAAAACAAGTAAACGAAACATATGGGATTGTAACAAACATTTAAACAGTAAAACTATAAATAACACAAGTAAGTTAATTTGGAAATAGGTAACAACTGGGTAAGAACAGCAAATTTAAGTCATGTAACTGTGCGCATCAGGGACAGGGTTTTGAAAACGATGGATGTCTTTGTGTAAACACACCAGGAGAAGCTTCCATGTAGTGCTGTTCAATTGGATAAAGGAAGGATGCTCTATAAATTTCCCTCTGATGTTCCTGTTTACACTTCTGGAAACCTCTGACGCATTACAACTGTATGGAAGAGGCGAGAACTAAACTTTGGAACATATAAAGAGAGGAAAGGTGGTTCCATGTAAGTTCAAAATACCACTACAATGCAATTTCTTGTTTTAATGAATTTGTATCTTTAACAGGCTAATACAGAGTAACATAGAAATATCATTGATTTTGTCTTATCAGTATACCTTTAGATTGCTGAGGTCTTTATGGCAAAATTTATCAAGTATTGTAATTAATGGTTGCATCAGTGATGTTTTGTCTTTACAATTATCTAATATATGAATATTAAAGCATGTGTTTATTGCAGCTTAAATATGAAAATAATCCATACTACTTATTTTTA
Source organism: Plecturocebus donacophilus (assembly GCA_004027715.1). Lineage (NCBI taxonomy): Eukaryota > Metazoa > Chordata > Mammalia > Primates > Pitheciidae > Plecturocebus > Plecturocebus donacophilus. Next base: position 50,094 of record PVKP010009222.1, on the reverse strand, counting down.
AACATGATTTCACTAAATTTTGTATAATGACAGTTAAAATATATCAGTTTTTACATATATATTTATATAATATATATAAATATAAATTTATATATATTATATAAATCATGCAGTGGCATGATCTTGGCTCACTGCAACCTCAGTCTCCTGGGCTCAAACATTTCTCCTGCCTCAACCTCCTAGCTGTGTAGCTGAGTAGCTGGGATTACAGGCGTGAACCACCACGTCTGGCCATCAGTATATATATGTATATATACATATCTATATCTATCTATCTATCTATCTATATATATATATATATTTTTTTTTTTTTTTTTGAGATGGAGTCTCACTCTGTAGCCCAGGCTGGAGTGCAGTGGTGTGATCTCAGCTCACTGCAACCTCCACCTCCCGGGTCCTGGTTCAGGCAATTCTCCTACCTCTCAGCCTCCCAAATTGCTGGGATTACAGGCATGAGCCATCATGCCTGGCACAGTTTATATTTTTAAGATGATTTTTTTTTTTTGCCTTTTCAGGTTAATGGCAAAACGAGTTCTAATATGCTCCCTCTCCCCACACATTCACAGTCTCCCCAACATCAAGATTCTATACTAAGATGGTACATTTGTTATAGTAGATGAACCAACATTGATATATCAGTATCACTAAGGCTATAGTTTACATTAGATTTCACCGAGGTGTTGTACATTAGTTTTGACAAATGTACCAAGACATGTACCCATTGTTCTAATATCCTACAGATGGTTTTAGTGCTCTAAAAATCCATTAAGCTCTACCCATTCATCTCTTCTTCTCCTTTATCCCTTTCAATCACTGATATTTTTACTGTCTCCATAATTTTGCCTTTTCTGGAAAGTCATATAGTTGGAATCATAAAGTATATAGAATTTTTAGATTGGCTTCTTTGTAATATGCATTTACTTTTCCTCCATGTCTTTTCATGGCTTATTAGTTCATTTCTTTTTAACAATGAATGTTATTCTACTGTATGAATGTATCACAATTTATTTGTTCATTCACTTACTAAAGGATATCTTGGTTGTTTTCAAGATTGGGGAATTTTGAACATGGCTGCAACAGTCATCTATGTACAGGTTTGGTGTGTACGTTTTCTACTTATTTGTGTGAATACCAAGAAGCACAACTTTTGGATTAAATGTTAACATTATGTTTAGTTTTGCAGGAAACTGTCGAGCCATCTTCCAAAGTGGTTGTATCATTTTATATTCCCACCAGCATAGAATGAGAGTTACTGTTGCTCTACTGCCTCACCAGTATTTGGTATTATCAGTGTTCTGGGTTTTGGCCATTTTAATAAGTATGCAGTAGTATCTCAATGTTGTTTTAATTTGCATTTTCCTGATGAAATATGGTGTAGAGCATATTTTCCTTTCAAATTTATTTTTAATTGACAAATAATAATTGGATATAACTTATGGTGTACAATAGAATGTTTTAAAATATGTAAACATTGTGTAATAGCTAAATTAAGCTAATGAGCATATGCATTACTAGAGATACTTATTTGTGGAGGAAACTTAAAATCTACTCTCTTTGCAATTTTCGGGTATACAATGCATCTTTTTAAAGCTATAGTTACCATGTTGCACAATAGATATCTTAAACTTTTCCTCCTGTAAAACTGAGATTTTGTATCCTTTTGATCTGAAGCATCTTTTCATATGCTTGTCATTTGTGTATCTTCTTTGGTGAGGTGTCGGTTAAAGTCCCGAGCTCAATTTGTAACTGCATTGTTTACTTCTTTATGGTTGAGTTTCAAGACTTTTTTATATCTTAAAGCAGGGATCCCCAACCCCTGGTCCGTGGACTGGCACATACCTAAAACTGTGAGGAACAGGCGGCAGCATAGTAGGAGGTAAACAGTGGGCCAGTGAGCATTACCACTTGAGCTCCACCTCCTGTCAGATCAACAGCAGCATTAGATTCACGTAGGAGTGCAAACCTGTTGTGAACCGCACATGAGCGAAATCTAGGTTGCACGCTCCTTCTGAGAATCTAACTAATGCCTGATGAATTGAGATGGAACATTTTCATCCCCAAAGCATCTCTATTCTCCATACATGAAAACAATTATCTTCCTCCAAACTGATCCCTGGTGCCAAAAAGATTGAGGATTGCTACTTTAAAGAAGAATCCTTTATTAAATATAAATTTTGATTACCATTGTAATTTTTGTGAAGGTTGTAAGGTTTATGTCAGAAATCATTTTTGCCTGTGAATGCTCAGAAATGCTTGTTGAAAACAACATCTTTTCTTCACTGAATTGCCTTTGATCTTTTGCCAGTGATCAGTTGAATATATTTGTATCGATCTGTTTCTGGATTCTCTATTTTGTTCCATTGATCTATTTCTTCTATTCTAGCACTAGTTCTACTCTCTTGATTATTGTAGCTTTACAGTGTGTCTTGAAGTCTAGTAATGTCAGTGCTCTGACTTTATGCTTCTTTAACATTGTGTTGACTATTCTGAGTCTTTTTTCTCTCTTTATACATGTTTGAATCAGTTTTTTAATATCCACAAAATAACATTCTGAGATTTTGATTGGGTTCTCAATGACTGTATAGATCAAGTTGTGTAGACTTGATATCTTAAAAATATTTAGTCTTCTTGTTCAGGAACATAAACTATTTCTCTATTTACTTAGTTCTTATTTGATTTCTTTCATCAGAGTTTTGTAGTTTTCTGCTATAATTCTTGTACACAATTTCTTAGATTTATACCTAAGTATTTTTATGAGTAGCTAATATAAATGGTGTTGCATTTTAAATTTCTATTTTAATTTTTCATTGCTGGTATATAGTAAAACAACTGATTTTGTGTATTAACTTTCTATCATTCAAATCTGCTATAATTTTTTATTAGTGATAGGACTATTTTTTGTTGATTTTCAGATTTTCTACATAGATAAACGTGTCATGCACAAACAAAAACAGTTTTTTTTCCCTTTCAAAACTATATACCTTTTATTTCTTTTTCTTGACTTGCCATTTTAGTGAGAACCTTGACTATTATGTTCAAAAGGATTGGTAAAGGTGATGTTCTTGCTTTGTTCCTGGTCTTAGCAAAAAAAGCTTACAATTTCTCATTTTCAGATGGTGTTAGCTCTAGGTTCTTTGTAGAGATGTTTTTTATGAAGTTGAATGAGTTCCCCATTATTCCTAGTTTAATCAAAGTTCCATCTAAAAGGGTATCTGTTGTATTATTGCCAAATGCTTTTCTGCATCTATTGACATGATCATGTGATTTTTTTTTCTTTAGTCTGATAATATGATGGATTATATTAATTGACTTTTTTTGAAGTTGAGCCAGCTTTGAATACTTGAAATAAATTCCAATTGGTCATGGTATATAATTATTTGCTATATACTTTTGAATTTAATTTGGTAATATTTTGTTGACTATTGTTGCATCTGTGTTTATGAGGAATATTGATTTGCGGTTTTATTGTAATGTCTTTTTCTAGTTTTGCTATTAAGTTAATGCTGGCCTCATAGAATGAGTCATGAAGTATTGCCTCTGCTTCTACATTCTACAGGAGGTTGTAGAGAATGTGATTTTTTCCTTAAGTATTTGATTAGCTTTAATTAGTGAACCTATCTGGGCCTGGTGCTTTCAGTTTAAAAAGGTTTCGATTTTGCATTGAATTACTGATTCAATTTTTAAAATAAATATGAGTGTATTCAAACTATTTCTTTTTGTTTGAGTTTTGGTAAATTATGTTTTTCAGAGAATTGGATAATTTTATCTGGTTTATCAAATTTGTGAACATGGAGTTGTTCATAATATTCTGTTACTTTTTATTATTTTTGAGATATGATAGTGATGGTTTCTCTTTCATCTCTTGTATTAGTAATTTTGGTCTTCTCTCTTGTTTTCTTGTTTAGTCATTCTAGAGATTTATCCACTTGAAAGATATATACATATATATGTTATATATTTATATATATATATTTTATATAAAATAAAATATATATAGATTTATCTTTGAAAGTTATAAACATATATGTGTGTGTGTATATTATATATATCTATTTTTTTTTAGACAGAACCTCGCTCTGTCATCCAGCCTCCTAAAATTCTGAGATTACAGGCATGAGCCACTGCAGCCAGCTTTGAAAGATATTTTAAATGAGTAAATTTTTGGTTTCAATAATATTGTAGTTTTTAGTTTACTGATTTCTTCTCTAATTATTATTATTGATTTTTTTCTGCTTACTTTGGCTTTGTCTTCTTTCAATTCAGTTTTGCTATCTGAAATGTGAAAAAAGTACAATATCTTGTGATCTCTTGCTCTAGCAAACTGTATTGTTCAAATAAACTTGAAAACACTAAGGTACATGGTCACATTTAATTTGTTAAGAGAAAAATTTTGCTCTGACAAGCTTGAGTCACACTAAAAAAGATAATTAACGATTTATGAAGCCATTTCTATATTGTTTATATATCATTCAATTAATATATTAACTTGTTAAACACATATTAATTTAGGCTGGGAAACAACGGTGACCAAAAGCTCCTGCAATCTTTCCTTTTAAATAAAGATCCAATGACTTTTAGGAAACAATCTAATGAGAAAGGCAAGCATGAATCAAATAATCATAAACATATACATAAAATTATTGTGTTTACTAGTGTATCCCCAAAGCTTAGAACTAGTGTATCCCCAAAGCTTAGTTTGTGATACATAGAAAGTTTTCAATAATATGTACTGAATAATTTAGTTAGTAAGCAACACTATAATATGAAATCATGTTACGCAGTCCCATGAGAGTGCAAAACAGAAATAGTTTATGTTCAAAATTAACTTGGGTTGGCCAAGGTTTTCCATATGTAATAATGCTTGAACTGAAGTCTGAGAAATTAAACAGGATAAGAAAAGGGGACATTTCAGATGGAGAATACTTCATGTGCAAATAATTTGTGGATAGAAAGAACATGACCATGAAAAGAAGTGCAACAAGACCAGTGCACTCCAAGAACACAGCACCAGGAGTGAGGAAGAATGATGAAGAGGTAGGTAGGGAACAGTTCATCTTGGATTTCATAGATAATGTTAAGTATCTTTTATGCTTCTATTTGTAACTTCAACATATATAATATTTCTTTTCATTGTATAAAGCCAAATGACTGCAATTTTCACATTACATAATTGATTAGAAACCCTAATTGGTAACATAATATAAAAATATGATATAATACTTCTTTCCTATTATAACAGAGGTAGGTCATGGGGAATCTGTCATCCCCAGTAATGATATTGGAGATAAAGGAAAATAAGCCATAGAATGATTATAAGGAAATTAAAAAGCTAGGCATGCTTTGTTCTGTGAGTGACTTACAAGGTTTCATTTCAGCTGGTAGCCAGTATGTTATCTTGAGCTAACATAATGCATCAAATTGTCAAGTTAGAATCTCAGAAATCAGGCATCTTTCCAGAATCTCAAGCTTTACTCATAATTACAACCAAAAGCCACAGGCAAAGCAGGAGATGTTGAGATAAACAACGTGATTCCTTAGGTTCATTTTTTTTTTCACAGACACATGCTGTCTTGTCTCTCTCAGAGTAAAAGATGCAGTCTCTCTCTGAGATTGACGTGTTATTTTATAAAGCAAGATTTTGAAATACTCATGCTGTATTTCAGATGAGGTAAAACACCTTACTTACGTGACATTTCCAGGTTCACCCACAGTAAGATGATTGTAAACACCCCATATTCTGTGTGCTTGAGTGTCAACCAAGCTGCACTATTCTAAACTCAATCACTACAATTTTTAAATTGTCTTTCATTTCCCTCACTGTAGTTCAAACAATTTCTAAACCAAGCTAGTGCTTAGTACCACAATAACATGAACTGCTCTATTTATCATCTTTCCTCAAAAGGTGAATATTAGTTCCTGGACACTCTCCCCACCAAGTGTAGTCTGATTCACACTTAACAAAGAACTGTTAAGAAGGTGGCTGACACCACCACCTTAAGTGTCAACAGTGTTGTCAACCACTTAAATGTTGTCTTTTCTTAGAAGTCTCTGTTGATATCACCTCCCATTGACCTCTAAATTCAGATTCCCTAGGAAGACATTACAGCAAATCAGGTTAACCTTACATTTTCTATGAAATTTTACACACTGCTTTGGGATGTCGAACACTTTGCTCAGCAGCCAGATTCATGACCATAACCAATTTCTCTGCCTCTAATATTTTCTCAATTCTTTCTCCATTTTTAGCTGGTCCTATCTGGTAACTCCTAGATTAATATACTCTTAGTCAAGTATCATTGCATTCACAAACTTGAAAATACTTTAGATATAAATGCCAGTCAATATTAAAACATTTCAAGATGTAGAACTGGTGAGTAGGTACCTAAGTTGGTATGGTAAAGATGATATCCAGTTCACTTTTTACTTTGTTTAATTTAGGATTTGGATAAAGGAGCTTCACTTGAAGGGACACAAAAACTATTTGAAAGATACTGTTATAGGTGCTATGAGTGATAGAAAGAATGAAAAGACAAGATTCCCATTTTGATACCCTGACCATAGCAATTGTAACACTCCTTTAGGTCTAGACTTATATTCACTTGTTACAAAGATAAATTAATAGACTCTGTTGATATTTTTGGATGACTTCTTATAGATAGTAAGCAATATCTTAAAACAATTTATTAAACAATATCTGTTTCAAATATTCTTGTTTATAGCTGAAAGAGGTGTTACTACAAATTCCTAATGATCACTATAAAATAACTAAAACAAGATAAAATCTGACCATATATGTTTTATAAACCAACATATATGTGCTCATTTTTCTAAAAATAGAACCTCTTGTATTTTTCAGGGAACTTTCATCCTTTCTGAGATTGAACAAAGTCAAACACACTTGATGATTCAGTCCCTCTAAGCAGGGAAGCTCTTGTATCCAGGGAAACCAGTCTGGGTTGCCAGGACCTAAAGATAAGACAGGAGGAGCCCCACTGCCTCGGATGTAAGGAAGCAATCTGTTATCTATCTCTTTTAGTCAGGGCTTTTTTTGTACCTGCGATGCCTCCTGGCTGATCTGGAAACACACCTGTGCCCCTAGCATGTCTGTTATCTACTGCCTTGCCGTCCACCCCCACACTCCACCCATGGAGATGATGGTTACAATCACAAGAAAACTTTTTCAGATCTGTGTTGGTGTCTGTGGCTCCACATGCAAGCATGGAAACAACAGCAGGAGCTGTAGTTGTCTTTTTTGAATCACAGTATGAAGCTTCTATGATCTTCACATAGCAGCTGCTTTCTTGGAGTCATTCAGTCAAAATCACTGGCCTTTGTTCAACATAGGGTAAGAACTCAAGTACTAGAGTTAGAGTGACCATGATTTGAAGCCTGACTTTGCCATTTACCACCATTTAGATCTTAGTAAATTATTGAGGCTCCTTTATCTCATGCCATAAATGAGCTGAATGTACAGCATCATATATACAGATGTTGAGTGAATTAAATGTGAGTATGTATTTAAATGGCTATGATAGTGCAGAAATAAAATGATAACTCTTTGTAATAATATAGGCTACTATTTTGTGTTATGCTTACTCCTTCACCCCTTCTCTTTTTTTCCACATCTGAGTATACAGAAAAAGATAAGGAGCCAAATATACCAGAGAATAAGATTTAGGGGAAATGCTGAACTATAATGATTCCATGAAAATCCTAGGCTTAAGATCTGTACCTTCAACTGCAACTACAGAGGAAAAGAGTGAGATAATTGGTCCACAGAACAAATCCTGAGTTTGTTCACTTGACCATAGGATAAGGCAGTGGGCTGACTCTCACTCAGGCATTGACCAAAGAGGGGTAGGTGAATGCTCTGTCCTCATGCTTAACTTCTACCCAAACATGATTGCCTAATTTATGACTTGGGCAGTAGTCTGTGCCTGTTGCTGTGTGAGAGAAGAAACAGATATCACATGACTACAGCTTGGGTCCTGATTCTTATCAATATATGATGGAAGAAGAGCTAGTAGAATGAGGGAGAGAAGTAAAGTGTTGTGGTGAATTGCTTGAGCTCAGGGGTTTCAAACTAGCCTGGGCAATAAGGTGAAATCCCATCTCTACAGAAAATAAAAGAAATTAGCTGTGCATTTTGGTGCATTCCTGTAGTCCCAGCTACTTGGGAGGCTGAGCTGGGAGGATTGCTTGATGCCAGGAGGCAGAGATTGCAGTGAGCCAAGATCAAGCCACTGCACTTCAGCCTGGGTAACAAATAATTAAACTAAAGAGCTTCTGCATAGCAAAAGAAACTATCATAAGAGTGAATCAGCAACCAACAGAATGGAAAAAAGATTTTGCAGTCTACTCATCTGACAAAGGGCTAATATCCAGAATCTATAAAGAACTTAAATAAATTTACAAGAAGAAAAACGACCCATCAAAAAGTGGGTGAGGGATATGAACAGACACTTTTCAAAAGAAGACATTTATGTGGCCAACAAACATGAAAAAATGCTCATTATCACTGGTCATTAGAGAAATGCAAATCAAAATCACATTAAGATACCATCTCACACCAGTTTGAATGGCGATCGTTAAAAAATCAGGAGACAACAGATGCTGGAGAGAATGTGGAGAGATAGGAAAGCTTTTACACTGTTAGTGGGAGTGTAAATTACTTCAACCATTGTGGAAGACAGTGTGGTGATTCCTCAAGGATCTAGAAATAGAAATAACATTTGACCCAGCAATCCCATTACTGTGTATGTACCCAAAGGTTTATAAATTATTCTACAGTAAAGACACATGCACATATATGTTTACTGCAGCACTGTTCACAATAGCAAAGACTTGGAACCAACACAAATGCCCATCAGTGATAGACTGGATAAAGGAAATGTGGCACATATACACCATGGAATACTATGCAGTCTTAAAAAAGGATGAATTCCTGTCCTTCACAGGGACATGGATGAAGCTGGAAACCATCATTCTCAGCAAACTAACAAGAATAGAAAGCCAAACACTTCCTGTGCTCACTCATAAGTGGGAGTTGAACATGACAACACATGGACACAGGGAGGGAAACATCACATACTGGGACCTGTTGGGGAGTGGAAGGTTGGGATGGGATAGCATGGGGTGGGGAGATAGGTGAGGGATAGCATTAGGAGAGATATCTAATGTAGATGACGGGGTGACGGATGCAGTAAACCACCATGGTGCATGTGTACCTATGTAACAAACCTCATTTTCTGCACATGTACCCCAGAACTTAAAGTACAATAAAAATAAAAAGTAAAATAAAATACAACCATAATATAACATAAAATAAAAATATAAAAATATAAAAACAAATCCAGAACGTGTTTTTTAAAAAATAAACAAATAAACCCTCTATTAGTCTAATAAGTCATGGCCCAGTGAATGTCAGACTCTTCATTATCCACTCCCTTGTAGAGACAAGGGTAAGACAATAAGGAGATGATTGAAAGTCCCCTTCTTGGTATTACTCCTTATGTGGAAAAATTTTCTTTCTAGATAGACCAAGACCCCCTCATAAGCAAAGATGCATTAGCCTATCCTTTTCCCAAATCACAATTAGACAGATTAGATAGATAGATAGATAGATAGATAGATAGATAGATAGATAGATAGATGATAGATATAGATAGATAGATAGATAGATAGATAGATAGATAGATAGATAAATTACCACCATCCCATCATGATAATCACTACTTTTTAATTATACCTGATTATCTGAGATCCTTGCTCATTTTGATATTTCACTTATGGACGACTGTGAAAAAGAACAGAATTTTATCTACTACAGAAGAATGTCAAAAAAGTAGAGTCAATAGGGGTCCAAGTTACTTCCTTCATTATTCTGGAAAATAGTCCATGACTGATACCTACCTGGACCTTGTAGGCACAAAGTATTCCAGGCAACCACTTGTCACTCCTTGACACTGCCCTCAGGCAAGTCCAGTGTACCAAGTTTGCTCATATAAATCATCTATCTTTTCATTCATTATTTACCAGCATAAACATACATGTGAAAATATAAACAGGTTTTTATTTTCAAATAAAAAGAAACGTCCAGAAAAGATGATATAAATTGTAAAATGCATCTTTATTCATACCATGTTAAGGAGCCTCCAATGAAAATTATTTTAATTAAAACATTACCTGATATCTTCTAATAACATTAATTGTGGGATTTTAAATTATTTAACGGTTGTTAAAATGTGAAAAAATGCATCTTAGAAGGAATAAAGTGCAGTACATCAGAGTATATAATACACATGAGTATAACTGTTGTGTATATCATTATTACCATATAAATATAAATAAATGATGTTAGTTGTCACCCATTTAAGTAACACAAATACTAATTGAGCACCCATTATTCACCAGCTACTGTGCTATAGTTTGCAGAATGAACAGCAACTTATTCACATAAATTATCATCAAGGAGGTCATTCTTCTCTTTGGGGAAACATTTCAATAAAATGACAGCCTAAAGAAAATCAAGAATATGTGGTTAGTGACATTACAATCATTCATGCAGTGCAGACACTGTAGGAAGCAAGCAGGAAAATGACAGATAAAGCAAGGGAAAAGTGGAGGCACCATTTTTTTCAGCAACAATGTTTCATAAATTTCACTACTTGGTGTACACTGCACTGACTTTACAATCAACAACGATTCTGCTACTATGTTGGCTGCAGACATTTTCTGTACCCTGTTTTGCTTTGCCATTTTTGTGAAAGGATGTGAGACATTTATTTTATTACTCAGAAGTAGAATGTTCTGTTAACCTCGATCTTTGCCTTATTTTTTAGTAAAAATTTTAAAAAACTATATATTTTAATTAAGGTATAATACCTCTTGGCTAAAATTTGTTATTATATGTTTTCATTAAAAAAAAAAATTCCAGGCCAGGTGTGGTGACTGACGACTATAATCCTAGTATTTTGGGAAGCTGAAATGGTTGGACTGCTTGAGGCCAGAAGTTTGAAACCAATCTGGGCAACACCCCATCTTTACAAAACCAGAAAATTATTCAGGGCTGGTGGCCTTCCTGGCATGTGCCTATAGTCTTAGCTACTTTGTTGGTTGAGGTGGGAGGACTGTTTGAGCCCAGGCTGCAGTGAGCAATGAGATCATACCACTGCACTTCAGCCTGGAGACAGAATGAGACCCTGTCTAAAACACACACACACACACACACACACACACACACACACACACACACACACATAATTTTAGGTAGCTTAGAGGAATAAATACTGGAGATAGTTAAAAACAATGTATTTATTTTTGAAAAGTACTAGGTAATTATTTGATTGGTGCAAACTTAATCACGTGTTGCTATTTGCCATACTTTCAATGCATATATTAATTAGTTCAAGCCATTCCACATGTTTTGCAACATTATTTTATACACAAAAATGATATATAACTTTTGCCAATTAAAAAATGAATCAATTTATGAAAAAATGAACAAAACATATTATTTTAAGCATTCTACCAAAGTACTAATTAAAATATGTGAAAATAAATTGAACATCAGTAAGAAAAATTTGTTTGAATTTTAAAATACACAATATGTTTAACATATACATCTTCATCAGAGCTCTTGGGTGACAAAACTAGGTGCATTGATAAATAGGCAGTAATATTTTGAAAGAAACTATACACACATGCGCACACACACATAAATACACACATACACATATACATATATGTACATACATATATGTATTTCTGAGCAGTACTGCTCAACACTGGGTTTAAAATATTCAGTAAATCATGCCATATCCCAGAGTTGTTGTTTCATTTATAGAGCATAGGCATAGGAGATAGCATGATAGCATAATTCTTAAGGGCCTCAAAGTTACCAGCTACATTAGTCCGTAACAAGAGAGTCAGCCTGTTTATTGAAGCTTGGTAGCCTGGCAATTACTTCTTCTCTCTTTCTATGAAAGTCCTGGATGACATGTTTCTCTAATATAATACTATTTCATATACATAGAAAATGTGTTGTTTAGTGTAGCCCCCTTCATCAATTATGTTAGCTAGATATTCTGGATAACTTGCTGAAACTCCTACATTAGCACTTTCTGCTTCATCTTGCATTTTTATGGTTGTGAAGACAACTTCTTTCCTTAAACCTCACGAGCCAACCTCTACTAGCTTCCACCTTAGTTCTGTACCTTCCTTACCTCTCTCAGCCTTCATGGAATTGAAGAGAGTTAAGATCTTCCTCTGTAATAAGCTTTGGTTTACCAAAATGTGACTTGTTTAATCTTCTATCAAGACAACAGAAACTTCCTCTATGTCAGCAAAAAACAGTTTCACTTTGTTATCATTCATGTGTTACTGCAGTTAGAATTTAAAGAGTTTGACTCTTTTCATTGACAAGAACTTTTCATTTGCATTTACAACTTGGCTGACTGCTTAGCACAAGAGGCTTAGCTTTTGTCCCACCTTTCGTTTTGATATGTCTTTTTCACTAAACTTAATCATTGCTACCTTTTGATTTAAAGTGAGAGACATGAGACTCTTCCTTTCACGTGAACACGTAGAGGACAATGTATGTTTATTAATTGACCTAATTCAATATTGTCATGTCACAGAAAATAGCAAGCCTCACAGAGAGGGAGAGAGAGAGTCTGATTGGTGGAGCAGTCAAAACACACACATTTGTCAAGTAAGTTTGCCCTCTTATATGGGAATGGTTTCTGGTTCCCCATAATATTTATAATAGTAACATCAAAGACCATTGTTCAAAGATCACCGTAATAGATAGAATGATAATAAATTGAAATACTGTGAAAATTACCAAAAAATGCCACAGACACATGAAGTAAGTACATGTTATGGAAAAGCTGCACTGATAGACTTTCTGGATCCAGGGTTGCCACAGATCTTCAATTTGTTAAAAAATACAATATCTGCAAAGTGCAGCTAGATGAAACAAACACAGTAGGTCTGTTTTCAATATTTGTTTCCATCTCCTATCAGGACCCCAGTGTCTAATAATTTCTGTGAGGAAAGTATGTATATATGTATACTTTATCACATTAACTTCTAGTTGTTTTTTGTAGTAACACACATGCATACACACATACAGATACACAAATAAAAACAGAACTTTTTACTAGTAAGAAATCACCAGAATTCTATCACATCCTAGAAATTCAGAGAAATATTTTCCTAAATACAATATTAAGAAATCTGGATAAAGAAATTCCTCTCATGAATGGAAACATTCTGCTTCTAGAGAGATAAGCTAACTGGGAAAGAAGCAAGGTTAATTCATTATTGATATCTACAGATAACTTTAAACTCATAAGTTAAAGTTCTAATAACCTGAGAAGCATTTGTGTTTGTGAAATAACAACATTGAGATTTTGTAAAAAAAGTAAGAGAAATACAAAGCTAAATATTGGTTATCACAGGTCAGTTCATGTAGTAATGTGGGTAAGCAAGAAAACATAATAAAAAATATATGGCAAGGGATTAAGACTAGCTCTACCAAATATTAAACAGACCACAAAATAAAAAGTGAGGTGCCATCATAAGAAAGGATCAAAAAATAAAACAGATAGAAAACACAGCAATATTTTACATCATATTTAAAGATTACATTAAAGTATTGCAGATCAGTTAAGAAGATACAGTGAATAAATGAGTGTATATTTAGGTCTAGATCTAGACAGATACATACATAGATGGATGGATGGATAGGTAGATAGATAGATAGATAGATATACACTATAATATAAATAACCCAAGTAAAAATCAACTATGTTACAGAGGGCAATTATATTAAGCATGTATAAAAATGTTAAAAAATCATATAAAATATTGTAAATATTAATCAAAAATTTGAAGGACAAAAGAATGACATTATCAATATGGCAGAATAGGAAGACTCAAACCCTTCCTGCCACAGAGACCCTGATCCAACAACAACACACCTAGCAAATCCTTTGGTAAGAAATCCAGAAACCAGCTAAAAGTACTGTGCACCTGAGGAAAGCATTATAGGAGCTTCATCAAAGCCAACAGGACAATTTGTTGTACATTCTTCCCATAGACTTTCCCACCAGCATGGTGCTACAGGATCAGGAGAAAACTCCCAGCTCCTGGCTTCTTCCTGAGAAGGGAAAGAGAAGACTAGACCACACACCTGATGATTGGAACTTTGGGAGGGAATGGGGAAGCTGCCCAAAGGAATGGCTTCTTTCTTGCTGATTTTGAAATGCTTATGAGACCTAGAATACTCTAGATGTCTGGGGCCACAGGAAACAACAACAACAACAACAACAACAACAAAAACTGGGTGGCATGCTGTTGCTCCAGAGGAATGTCACTAGAGCAGACAAAGGCAGATTCAGATAAGTGGCCCCTCTTCAGAGGCAAAGGGTGAAGCGTGTGTGCTACATTGTGGATTTTAGGGGGCTGTCCAAGAGACCCGTTTCCATTTTGCCTCTAAGGGTATTGATGGCCCCAACATATTCTAGATTCCTGGGGGACATTGAGAATTTAAAAGAGCTGGGTGATGTACTGCTCCTCTACAGAAATTGTTGTATAGCAAACAGACACTAGAGGGAACAAGAGATTACAAATTACTGAAAAACTGGTGACTAGTGATAAACATGAGCAAATACAGAAAAGATGTATACACAGAACATGTTTGAAAGGTCTCCAGGAACTCTAGAAGGGCTAATTGCTGAAGGTCCCTTCATATTTGAAATGTGTTTATAAAAAGTGAGAGAGGTGGTTATTTTTAAAATATGTGAATGTCAATGTAAAGTTACATGGGACAAGAAATTAAAAATGGAAAAACGGCCCTATCAAAGGAACAAAATGAATCTCGGGAAATCCACTCCAATGAAACATTAATATATTAGTTTCCTGGCAAAGAATTCAGAATAACTACCATAAATATATTCAATAATCCCAGGAAAACAATGCATGAACAAATCAGAATGTGAACAAAGAGAATGAGAAAATATATTAATAAATAAATACAAACATTTTAAAGCTGGCAGCTGAAATAAAACACTTTCTCCAGGAGTTGAATAGCAGAAGTTATCAAGTAGAAGAATCAGCCAACTTGAAAACATAACATTCCATATTATCCAATCAGAACAGCAGAGGGGGAAATAATAAAAAAGAGTCAAGGATAACGAGGGAACTTATGAAAGACAACCAAATGGACAAATACATATAAAATGGGAGTCTTAGGAGAAAAAAAGGGTAGATAGGGCCAGACAATTTATTTAAAGTGAAAATTGCTCAATTGGTCAAAATTGCTCAAATTTGGGAGAGAAATTAACATATAGATTCAAAAGATCTAATAAATTACCAAACAGAAAAAACCCAAAGAAGTCCTCAAGACACATTATAATCAAATTGTCAAAAGTCAAAGACAAAGGGAATTTTGAAAATGGCAAGACAAAAACATTTCACATACAAGAGAATACTCAAAAGCCTATCAGTGTATGTAAATATATTTGGCAAGATTTAAATTCAACAATGAAGGAGAAGCAATTACTTTCACAGATAAAAAAAAAAACCTACTACTAGGTTTGCCTTACAAATAAATTCCAAAAAGAGTTTTTAAAGTTGAAACAAACAGTAATAATAAAGAGAAATGCAAAAGTATATGAAAGCATAAAACTCACTGTTTAAAGTAAATAGGCCAGGCATGGTGACTCATGCCCATAATCCTGGCACTTTAGGAGGCCAATGTGGGTGGATCACAAGGTCAAGAGATTGAGTCCATCCTGGCAACATGGTGAAACCCTGTCTCTACTAAAAATGCAAAAATTATCTGGGCATGGTGACATGTGCCTGTAGTCCCAGCTTATTCAGGAGGCTGGGGCAGGAAAATTGTTTGAACCTGAGAGGCAGAGGTTGTAGTGAGCTGAGATCATACCAGTGCGCTGAAGCCTGGCAACAGAGAGAGATTCCCTCTCAAAATAAATAAATAAATAAATATATGTAACAACACAAAATATTGTAACATGTAATGATATTGTGTAAATAACTTTCAATTCTGCTATAGAAATTTAATTAAAAAGTATAAAAATAACCAAAATATAAAAATAAAAATATTATTTATCTATATAAATAATATAAAGATATATAACTTGTGATATCAATACCATGAAGTGTAGGAGAGATGTACAAGTAGAGAGTTATTGTATGTGATTAAAGTTAAGTAGTTATCAAGTTAACTTTAAATTGTAACTAAAAAATGTTTTAAGTAAGCTCCATGGTAACCACAAAAATACCTATAAGATGCTAAAAGAAGATGAGAGAAAAATCCAAACATATCACTAAATAAACTCAATAAAACAAAGAGGAAAAAGGAAAGAAAGAAAAAGAGGTAAAGAAAATTTGAATAGTAAATATTTCCTAATCAGTAATTTCTATAAATGTGAGTGGTTTCAACTCCTCAAAGACATAGAGTGGCTGAATGGACCGAAAAAAACAAGATTCACATATGTGCTGTCTAGAAGAGGCTTACTTTAGAATAAGGCAACACAGCATGAAAGTGGAAGAATTAAAATGTATATTCCATGCAATTGGTACCCCAATGAAAACAGAAGTCATCATGTTTATATCAGAAAAACAAACTTTAAGTCGAAAAGTGTCATAGAAGACAAAGAGGGACATTATATAATGATGAAAGGGTCAATTCACCAGGAAGATATTACAAAACTATGTATATGCCCAACATCAGAATACATAAATATATGAAGCAAACATTGTCAGTACTGAATGGAGAAACTGATAGCAAAAAAATAGTATTAGAATATTTTAAAACCCCATTTCAATAATTGGAACACCAACTAGACAGATAATCAATAAGGAAATAAAGGACTTGAACAATATTATAGACCAAAAGGACCTTACAGACAGGTACACAACATTCCACTCAACAGCTGCAGAACGTACACACTTCTCAAGTTCTCAGGAAATATTCTTGAGATTAGGTCACATGTTAAATCACAAAACAAGATTTTTTTTATTGAAAAAATATGCTTAGATTTTGCTTTTATTTTATTTTAGTTGGAATGGTTATCTGAAACTTTTATTATTGGTGTTGTGAATAATCTAAATCTTTTCTATTTTGAAATATATGATAAATTGTTAATAACTATAGTCATTATATTGTGCTGTTGAACACTTAAACTTATCTTTTCTAATTGACTGTATTTTTTCACCCATTAGCCAACCTCTCTTATCCTCTCTTTCTCCCTACTCTTCCTAGCCTTTGGTAACCACCATTCTCCTCTCTATATCCATAAGTTCAATGTTCTCTTTTTTGTTTTTTTTTAACCTCCTACATATGCGTGAGGACAACTTAGGTTGATTTCATGCTTTAGCTACTGTGAATAATTTTGCAATTAAATATGAAAGTGCAGATATAGCTTTTATATACTTTTCTCCTTCCTTTCACATATATACCTAGCAGTGAGATTAACATTAAATGGTAATCCTATTTTAAGTTTTGCAAAACAACTTTTAACAACTTTAAGATGATTGGAAACATAATAAGTATGTCAAATATGTTTTCTGACCACAATGGAATGAAATAGGATATCAATAGCAGAAGGAAAACTGGAAATTCTATGACTTCTGGAAATTAACACACTTTTGAACAATAAATGGATCAAAGAAGATATAACATTAGAACTTAGGAAATATCATGAGACTAATGAAAACAAAAATACAACATATCAAAACTTATAGCATGTGACAAATAATTACTAAGAGGGAAATGTAAATGCTTATAGTTAACAATACTGAACTGTTAGAGGGTAGAATAAGAATATTTAAGAGGGTAGCTCCCATGTTATATATTTTTGCTATTTTACAGAAATATTGAAGTGCAATACATGTTTAAACTTCAAAGACTGAGAACAATTCTAAAGAACAGTAATAACATATTTGACTACCCCTAAATGTTAAAAATACTCCAATTATAATGAAATGAGAAGTTAAAACAAGCAAATTGATACAAACTTAGGACAGACATTTAGGATAAATTATCAATAACTTTAATGTGTGAAGAATTCAGATAAACCAGGGTACTGCAATGTTACGTTTTCAGTTATACAACAAGCAAAGATGTAACAGAAAATTATCAAAAGAGGAATAACAACTGATTAAATCATGATACAAAATTTTATCTCAACAATAAATAAATTAAAAATCACTATTTATTAAAGATATATGTTAGTAACTAATCTAGAAACATTAATAATTGAATATCAACCTCATTATCCTATATGAATTTATCTCTAACAGCCATGTTAACTGGGTCAACCTGATGGAAAACAGTTGAATTTTATAGGCACACACACATACACAGCACACACACACACACACACACACACACACACAGAGTTAGTGTAGTAGCAAAGCTTATACTACCAAAAAATGGTTGATTGGGGAAATGGTGGTGATTGGGTAAACTCTTCTCAGATAAATGGAGTGAGTGAGTGAGCGAGTGGTGCCAGGCTGAGTATATGAAAACTGGTAACATTAATGAAAAACATTACAGTTGAAAATAATATGAAACAACCCAAAGTTTAAGTAAAACATTAGCTTAAGGTCAGGTGTGGTGGCTCATGCCTGTAATCCCAGCACTTTGAGAGGAAGAGGTGGGCGGATCACAAGGTCAAGAGATAGAGACCAGCCTGACCAACATAGTGAAACCCTATCTCTACTAAAAATACACAAAAAAATAGCTGGGTGTGGTGGCACGGGCCTGTAATCCCAGCTACTTGAGATGCTCAGGCAAGAGTCGCTTGAACCTGGGAGTCAGAGGTTGCAGTGAGCCAAAATCATGCTACTGCACTTCAGCCTGGATCACAGAGTGAGACTCCATCTCAAAACAAAAACACAAAGAAACAAAAAAAAAAAAATTAGTTTAATTATAAACTATGCTAGAATGTATTACAGAAATCAAGAAAAACTTTAATAAATAAGTATCAAGATAATGAGTCTAAATATCTAATCTCTTTTTCCTTGGCTAATTGGCCTTCTGAGTCTTGAAGCCAGGCTAAAAATTTGGCCCAAAGTCCCTGGATAAAACCCTGTTTGATGCATAAATGCCAGAGACACAAAAAGACAATTTATGATATATCTACAGTATTAGAAACTAAACAGTGAATACAAATGATTAGAGAGACAAAAAAATTACAAATATATTGCAACTGTATTTGTTAGGAAGATGTAGAAGGCAAAGACCGAAGATATTGCAAATGAAAAAAATCAGATATCCTTTTATAATATGCTTGCACATTAACTTTTAAAAAGGTATAATATTTAAACATCTATTTGCACAAAATAGTGTGTGATGACACAGCAAATGAATTGTCATGGTGTCCATGATTCCATCAAATACAGAAGATTTAGGAAGTCACTAAAGGAAGCAGAGTATAACCATTTAAATATATTTGCAATGAAAGACCATAGAATTCTGATATATGTGGGAAACTCTACTGATAATCCTTACATCAAAAAGTTGAGTTACAGTAAGAAGCTGTTGAATCAAGACTTATTTTAGTAAATTAGAAAGTCACAATTTTAAAAAAAAATTTAGAAAGGTTAAAAAGTCTCCATAGAAATTAGTTGATAAATACTCTGCTTAATGTGTACTGGGAGCAACTGACTTACAAGAGATTGAGAATAACTTGCAAACAATAGGGATAAGGGCCCTGAAAATAGAAAATTAAATAGCATGAAGCACAAAGGATATGTGGGGTAAAACTGGATCAGAAGAAACTATTGAATCAGAATAGAAACTATTCTCTTGGGCTCAAAAGTAAAGATCTACACATTATAATGAAGAAAAACTGAAAGTATGCATCAGAAGCCTACTATTTATTCATTACATTTATTTCTATATAATTATGCAATAAAACACATTTAGGTCTCAATCCACACAGTTATATTCTCCACAAAATGATTTTTGTCATTTAATGATCAATGTTTACAAAAAAGCCATTCTGGACTAGATAAATAATATTTAACTAATACAGTAGATAGTCTAGCGCATAAATTGAGAAACATAGTTAATAATGATTTCATATAATTCAATCATAGTATGGCATTTTTTAGATCTTAGTAAGACTATAAAATCATAAAATGATGTAGTAGTTATCTTTGGATTTGAGAGTTTGATGCTTTTACAAATTTTATTCTTATTTTCAGTATTTTTCAAATGTTGATAAATAAGCATATAACAGTTTCAAGTAGAAAAAGGTAAAATAAACTTTGACAATAACTATGTACATGTTTAAAATGAGTTGCATATTGAAGCAATAGATGTTTTCATTATATCTTTATTGATAATCATTTTCTGTTATATACATATCTGCAGTGTGGTGGTTGCAAAATATGTCTGCAAATTTCTTGACACAACTTTCATTGAGGAAGGGGTTTATATCCCCTTTCAGTTTTAGTAACTGTCTTTCAGCAGATGTCATACTCTGTGACTTCTGAGCATACTCTTGGGCTGTTTACTCTGGGGCTAGAAGCCTGACCACTTTGAGACTGTCATGCTGGAAAGACCACACACATTTTGACACTCAGGTTGACAGCCCCAGATGACCACTCAGCAAACAGTATCAGTGCCCAGACAGATGATTGACTGTTTGGGATGTATGCAGACTAAATCACCATCTATGGCAACTAAGTCAGAGACTCCAAGCCAGAACTGCCCACTGAGTTATTCTTGAAACTCAGGGCAATAAAACAATAATTATTGTTTTAAGACACCAAATTTCTGGGTAATTGGTTGACAGCAATATTAGGGGAACAATATTTTTATACAGATAGTACCATTTTTGTTCAAAACATACACAACAGTATTGAAGGGGCTATAACATCAAAAGGTAATGGTGAACAATGGAATATTCAACAGACTCAGATAATAAATTTGAAATTCAATGTTTTTTGTCCAGTTTAGCTCTATGTATTTAAATATGCAGTTTGAGCAATGTTAATTTGTATTAAATAACAATCATCATTCCATATCATGTGTTTTAAAATTAGATCTACTTGTAAATTCCAGCTTTACCAGTTACTATTTTTGTTACTTAGGGACAGTTATTTAACTATTTTTGGAGAACTAGTTTCATATATAGTTGATTGATAGTTGTAAGAATATTTAAAATTATGTATGTGAAGCAGTAGTATGACTACAAATAATATATTTGATAAATGGTAGTTATTATTAGTCATAACAAGAGTAAAATGACGTGTATTCTCAGGACAGGAATTCTAAAGATAAACCACTTTACTCTTGATTGAATCCATTATGTTTTAATAATGTTTTCAAGGAATAAAAGAAAAGGCAGTTCTTTAGTTAATTAGATATTTATTAATGGTTCTGAGTAAAACTGATATTTTATTGCATTAAATAAATCATCTATAGTATTTTCCATTATTTTCAAAGCCACAGGATTTTGTTAAATCATGTATATATTCTATGTTCTGTCAACATAGATGATTTTCTTTATAATATCTGTAACTCATCCATAAAGTAATTTTATTTCTTAACTTATGGTATAGTTCTTAAAGGCCAGAATGCAAAAGAAATTATTTTCCTTTCTGTAGTGAGTCATATTGTAGTCTACGGAGCATAAGCATGACACTCATATATTTTGACCGTTATACTATATTTTAAATCATTAAATAAATATAATAAGATTCATTAAAGTTGCTTAATAAGCAGGGCATTTACTTGAGTCATTAGAGCTTCCATAAAATAAATGGTAACCTAGTGCCTTGAAAGAGTTAATGTGTCTTTTTGGACATATAGGTTGCCAACAGGGCACACCATCTACAGTGGGAAAATTAGGATTTACCACATACAAGCCAAAAAAATTCTTGCTTCAAACAGAAACAAACAAACAAACAAAACCCAACAAAAGCATACCTTTGTGGCTAAGTTACATATCAGAACAATAGCTGATTTTTAAAATATGTTTTCTTCTGTTATTTCTAACCTATTTATTCTAAAAAAAAAAAAAACCCTAAATTTTTTATTTCTACTGTCCATTTTGCATGAGAAATATTTACTAAAAGACAAAATTATGACATATCTAGTTTTGCAAATCTTACATGACGTTAACTGACAATTCTTAAATGAAATGGTAGTCTAGACCAAAAATGGTTCAGAATGCTCTACCCCTAACACATGTATAGATTATATTTATAGCCAGAAAAAGGAAATAACATCCAGCAAACAGAAGTGAGGTACAGAGACAGCTGGGTTGGTTAATGCTTAATTTTGCCTTAAATAACCTGGTTTGAACAGTTGGCCTCTCGTCACTATTGACTGAAGCTCAGCTGCTGTGATTGGCTGAGCTCTTTGTTAAAACGGCAAATTCCTAAGTTAGGTTTTCAGTTTGTTTACATACTAAATTAGGCTGCAATTTACTATGTAAGTTTCCTACGGAGATTTCTAAAATTAACACCCCCTCCCCTTTTGGTTAGCCTCTCAATTTTCAGAGATTGACCAAAAGTTTGAGCACTGAGGTTATTCTTTGTCATCATTGTAAATGGACTTTTTTGGTCTCGGCTCCCATTGGGCAATAGCAGAATAGTGGGTTTTGTAAGATGGAATCAAGGAAAGGAAAAAACAAAAACTAGGGGATAAAAAAGATTAGTTCACATCAGGTTACTGCAAGTTACTTTTTTTATAAGTGGTAAAGCAGAGGAGAGTTTCCTATTGGGCTGACTTAGCTGGATTGTGTAAACCAAAAATAAAATCCTAAAAGCCCCATGACTGAATGGAATCTCCCTTGGCCAAAGTAACCCCAGGGAAACCAAACCTTGAAACTGAGTTCACAGTCATGATGGGTTGTAAGGATAGACATGCCTTATTAATACCTCCTGCCTCTTATGGTTTAGACACAACTGACCAGCATTAATGTTACAGTAGAGAACACAGACTTACAGAGCAGGCTTTTTGTGGCAATAAGGTACCAGGTTATAAACAGGACCTAAGTCTATATGCCAGGCAAGGCTTAAGTTATGCACCCCTACACTTAAAGAATAAACTATGTTCTAATTGCCACAAGATTTTTTTGTTTGTTTATTTGCTTGTTTGCTTTTCTGTTTTAGTTTTTTGCTTTTTCCTTAGTGTTAAGCACTGGCATTGAGATAATGTTAAAACAATTTGTAGCTCCACCAGATGCTGACTAACTTACATTCCCCAGATGTAGTTCCACCAGCCAAAAAGACAGCTTTCTTTGGACAAGAGACTGATTTCAATAACTTTCTCCAGATAAGAAGACCATGGACCATGAACCAGTTCTGGCTGGTTTACAGAGATTTGTGCACTTCTGTGCTTCAGTATCTTGAAAAGACATTTTGATGTTAATGCATAATTTCTACCTCAAAGTGAGTATGGGTCATACAATGCATCCATTTTTGTTTAATATGCATGAATCAGGACCACCCTTATGAGTGATTGTAGCTCCTCCTGTAACCTGTTGAATGTGTTTAACTAAGATGTTCAGCATAAGGCTCCTACTCTGACCCTCTCCTCCTTTGAAGTACCTATTGTCTTGGCTGGAGGCATGCTTCCCAGCCTTGGGGATGGCCGCCTAGCAGGCCATAACCTTTTAGAAGAAATGAAGTCCCCTTTTCTCCTTTCCAAATTTGTAGAATATTGTGTTTGTATTTTTTAAAAGTTGACAACTGGAATCTTCTGTTTTCAGTAAAACAAAACACTGGTCTGTTTTGGGATTGATCTGCTTCCTCAATATTTCTGTATGATTAAGTGGCATTTAAAATGAATAGCTCCAGTTTGGTTTAGTTGGGTTTCTTGGGGCCTAGTGATAAAGTTCAAAACAACAGACTCCTATAATTTTGTTTAACATATTCGAAGCATGTAAAAACTTAAAGGATGAAAGGCTTTCAGGCTTTTCATACTTTCAGGGTGACTTTTTCCCCTACTTAGAAACTAGACAGAATGGTGTTGGATGTAGGGGAAAAAGAAGATGGAAAGTCACATACAGTGAGAAAGAGATGCAAGACCTTTAAGTAGAAGGAGAAAACTGCTTCCTGAAAAGACCAGAAAACAGAGTAGAAGTCACTTTGGGTTGAAATGTCTTCAAGTGTCTCTTCCTGTGTCTCAATAGTCTTTGATGTTCTGAATGGAGAGTAGAGTGTGTGGTTATTCTCTGTGAGGATGAGACATTTAAGGAGAAGCTTAACTGCAAACCAAGGTGTTACTGGGTAAAACGATGGGTGGGGTAACCAGGACTCCTCATCGTTGGGACACTTGAATCTGGGATTTGATCAGCAAACCACATTCATATTATAAAATACGTATGTATTATTAAAAAGCCCTGTAATTTTAAAAAATATTTTTAAATATAATTTTTAGATTTTTATTCTCAAATATCTCAATTTATTGTTTTGCTTCTATATTTAATATAAGTAAAATTTACCTTTGTTATAGTTGTTTTTATTCAAAGATGCTTCTGAGTAATCTACTTCAGAGTAAAATACTTCTATTATTGTTACCTGTTTCTATCACTTGTATGCTACTTGTCCATGGGTATTTCATTAACTATTCCAATACACAGTTTTCTCTCTTTAAAATGAGTGAAATAGCATTTACAGGGTAGTCCTATGTATTCAAGGGTTCTGTGTCCATGGACTCAGCCGTAGACCAAAAACATCGATTTTAAAACATGTTTGGAACTGTACCGAACATGTACAGACTTTTTCATTTCTTCTCATTATTCCTTAAACAATATAGCATAACAACCCTTTTCATAGCATTGACAGTCTATTAGGTAGTATAAGTAATCTAAAGATGATTGGAAATATACAAGAGGAAGTGCATAGGTTAAATGCAAATACTACACTATTTTATATAAGGAACTTGAGCATCCATGAATTTTGGTATTCATGCAGAGTCCTGGAACCAATTCCCCACGGATACTGAGGGATGACTGCTATTTATAAGATGATGGTAAATGTGACAGGAATTAAAACCTGTAAAATATGTAAGACAAGAATTGGCAAATGAAGTAAAAATTTTATAAGTGAAACTTTTATTAATATTATGTACATCTATACATTTATTTATAGCATAAAATACATTGTGGTTATTGTTTGAATTCCCCTCCAAATCTCAGGTTGAAATGTGATTCCCCAATAGTGAAGTTAGGACACAATGGGCAGTGTTTGGGTCATGGAGTTTGACCCCTTATGAATAGGTTAAAGCCCTTCCTGAGAGTAGGGGGAGTGAGTTTTTGCTATTAGTTCCTGTGAGACCTGGTTTTTAAAAAGAGGCTGACTGCCTCCTGCTCTCTGCTGCTGGCTCTCTCACCACATGACCTCTGCAATTACCTGCTCCCGTCTGCCTTCCACTATGAAAGGAAGCAGCTGGAGACCCTCAGAAGATGCAAATGCTGGTGCCATACTTCTTGTGCAGCTTGCAGAATTCAGAGCCAAATAAACCTAATTTCTTTATCAATTACCAAGCCTCAGGAATTACTTTATAGCAACACAAAAAATCTAGCACAACTATATATACTTAACGATGCTCATGTATGCATATTAGATCATATGGATAATATTATAATACACTATACTCTTTGTACTATATATATTATACATGCATTTATATCAAATATGTGTATTTATAATAAATATTTATAATGTTGTATTGTCAGTCTGTCTAGCCCATTCATGAAACTCTGACTATTCTTATTTTATGATAACCCATTGACGAACATGGCCTTGACATTTTCCTTAGTTTGGCCTAACTTCAGACAGGTTTCTTCCTGCCTTTAGGCCCCTGACTTTACTATCACCTCCAACCCCACAGAATCAAGGTGACATAAACAGAAAGGGTGCTTACCTCCATTTCCATAGAGCATTTACTTTAGAAATTCTTTCTCTACCCTTTTCAGATGAAAGTCTTTTTAAAAAGTTCTTGACAATTTTACAGTTAAGGATGTCTTTCTCAAGGACCTAAGAGTAATCCCTTTGAAATGTAACCTTCAAAAAGGATAGTACCTCATATTATTTTGCTGTGTCCACACCCAAATCTCATCTTGAATTGTAGCTCCCATAATTCCCACCTATGATGGGAGGGATCTGATGGGAGATAATTGAATTATGGGGGCAGGTCTTTCCCACACTGTTCTCATGATAGTGAATACGTCTCATGAGATCTGATGGTCTTATAGTGGAGATTTCCTCTGCACAAGCTCTCTTGCCTGCCGCCATGTAAGACGTCCTTTTGCTCTTCCTTTGTCTTCTGCTATGATTGTGAGGCCTCCCCAGACATATGGAGCTGTGAGTCCATTAAATTTGCTTTCTTTGTAAATCACCCTCTCTCAGGTCTGTCTTTCTTACCAGCATGAGAACTGGCTAGTACAGTACCTCTATCTCCCAATTTCTATGGGAGGGTAGAAGCCCAACTTCAGGTATCTATCTCCAAATTGTGAAACTTTCTCCTGTCAGGAACTTATTAATCTTTGCTTTTCTTTGGATAAGGCCAACTAATCAGCAAATTTAGGTGGTCTATCCTATCCCATCTCTTAAACATACTTCCTGCTGACACAGTATCTTTTTAATTAAAAAAAAGCAGGGAAAAAAGGAAAATTATATTCTTATGTCATACACATTAGCAGAGCTTTGAAACTAAAGCTCTTTTTAATGATTTCAGTCCTTAGCTTGAAAATTTATCACAGAATCAATATAATTACTGCTGATCTGCATTGCAGAGTTGATGACAGATTTTATCAAGAAGCTACAATAAAATTATGATTATTTAGTGAGTATGACATTCATGTAGAATATGCTGCTAACTGTGACATTAATGGCCACTACTAAATACTCTATTTAAAAAACTTATCTCCAAACCTGAGACTTATCCTTATATGAAAGTATCATATGTCTTTATATATTAATCTTACTATTTTGTTTATTATTTCCCTCATTTTTTGTAAAGTCCTTGGAAACAGGAGCATTGTCTTTTTTGTTTGCCATGGGATCTCCAGGGTCTGGCCTAGAGGAAGATTACATAGGTATACATTAATGCATAAATGACTGAGAAAATGGAATCTAAATATAATCAGCACTGAAGTCTCTGGGATGCTTATTTCTTTCTCATTTATTCTTTCTACCATAGACAGCGTTTGATTTACTTCGTTCTTTCTCTTTAAGTTGATTCTCCTTTTACTATATGCACATATTTAATGTAGGCTCAAAAGATAAACTGATATAGACTCAAAATTCCTGAGTTTACATAATCCGAAATCAATCCACTTTCGAGATGATTAAGGGCTTCTCTGATCCTATTTCAAATTCTTACAAGACAGACTCTGATTAATTTATTCTTGGTCAGTACTGGTCCACTGGCAAAGTAACCCATCGAGCAAGTAAAATCACATCATCAACCTAAGCATTAGGACTCTATACCTATAAATTGGAGAATGTCTCAGCAATATCTTTGATAATACATTTGTTAACAAATGATCACTGCTAGTATTCTGGAACTTAATGCAGTTGTTAAGAGAAATATGTTGACGACAAATTTAAGTGGTATTTTAAAAAGATGGCTCCCCTTTTCTTTATTCCCACCTCAAGAGTAGGATCTATGATTTCCCTAGAATCCTCAAATCTGGACTTCGTAATGCTTTGTAAAATCATTAGTGACTGTAGACACTTTACAAGTTCAGACTTTAAGAAGCTGTCATCTTTTATGTTATATCCCTTTAGATGTTTGCATTTAAAACCCAGGTGCAAGGAATACCAATTGGCTCTTGGAGAAGTCCCTGTGGGGAGAAACAGGTTACCAACTATGATTTGCCATCCATGTGAGTAAGCCATCTTGGGAGTGAATTCTCTAGCTCCATTTGAGCTGCTCCAGCTGACACTATGTGGAGAAATGAAGAGCTACCCAGGTGGACCTTGCCCAAATTAAGGATTTGTGAGCAAAATTAACATATTTTTAAGCCAACAAGAGTTTAGCTGATTTGTTTCACAGCAGTAGGTAATTATACCATAAGTCAAAAGTGACCACGTTCTATGCTCAGTTATTAATACTGTGTATGTAATAGAACCTACCCTGCATTTACACTCTGATTTCACCTTATTTAATTAAACATTTAATCAGTTTGATTCTGTCTTGCTACAATTATTTATTTGAATTTAGTTGTTAAATGAAAGAAAATTAGATGCTTTTTCACAGGGATCTCAAAAAATGCAAATAGCAATGATTTTTCTCTTTTTTGTTTTAGGACAAGCTCATTGATAACAAAAAGGGCCTAGCTGTGTCTTTTGCATAATGATTATTACTAATGATGATTGATATAATAGAGTGTTTTTAATGCTATTTTAGCAGAGTTCTAAAAGCAATTATTTGGTGAGTATTGATTGACAGATTGATTAATTTTACAGGTATCTTTCACAGTTGCTGCTTATAACCTATAAAGTGAAAGTAGCAAAGCTTCAATATATGTAGCAAAAATTGAAAAGAAATCCAGCCTTCCCTAATACAGGTACTAAAAAAAAACTGGAAAATAATTTTAAACATCTCTGGGTGAAGGTGGGGTACTTCAGTCTATTAAATTGCTACAATACAGGTGAACAGAAAGAGGGAAATTATTTCCATCATCTCTATGAATGAGTATAACAGCTGGAAAATACGTCTCTTATACTTCAAGATGATTAATAATTATGTTACAACTTCATTACTTCCTGCCATATTGTATGACATTGAACATATAATTAATATTTGCAGAAGATATAATAAAATTGAACTAATAATATTCCATTTCAAATTTCATCAGAGGAAAGAAGGAGATTGATTTGCTGTTTTATAACAAAATTTCCATATTCACCTGCCTGAACAAGCTGGGCATAATTGCAGATAGACATTTGTAAAATGACAGTGTTCTATACTTTTCAAATATCTGTCTTTCAATGCCTCATAAATTGAGTGGACTGAAAGATGGCAGATTCAGTCTTATTTCCTATTGTGCTGCTTCTCTGTTTGTTGAGGTTGGCAAGAATAAATACAACACTTAACTGAAAAGGCCACAATCAGAAATCCACATACAAAAGTGTCTGAACAGCAAAGAGAATAATAAGCAGAATGAAGAGACAACCTAAAGAATAGGAGAAAATATTTGCAAACCACAAGAGCTTAACATGAAGAATTTATAAGCAACTCAATTCAATTTCAAAAATCCAAATCCAAATCAAATAATCTTATTTTTAAAATGGCAAAAAGAACTGGATATATATTTCTCAAAAGAAGACACACAAATGGCCAACAAGCATATGAAAAAAATGCTCAATATCACCAATCATCAGAGAAATGAAAACCACAGTGGAATATGATCTCATTTCACTTAAAATGGCTTTTATGAAGCAAACAAAAGGTAATTGTTGGCAAGGATGTGGAGAAGATAGTCCTTTCACACTTTTGGTAGAAATATGTAAATTAGTACAGCTGTTACAAAAAACAGTATAGAAGTTCCTGAAGAAACTAAAAGTAGAACTACCATCTGATCCAGCAATTCCACTACTGGGTATATATCCAAAGAAAATGAAATCAGTATGTCACAGTGGCATCTGTGCGCCCATGTTTATCATATCATTCACAATGGCCAATACATGGAATCAACATAAATGTTTATCAGTGGGTTAATGGGTTTTTAAAATTTTGGTATATATAAACAATGAAATATTTTTTAGCTAGTAAAAAATAAAATGTTGTCACAACATGGGTACTCCTGGGACATATTATTTTAAGTGAAATAAGCCATGCACAGAAAAATATATATTGAATGATCTCACTCATATAGGGGAGCTAAAAATGATCTCATAGAAGTAAAAAGTAAAATAGTAGTTACCAGAGCCTGGAAGGGGAAGTGAGGAGGGACATATGGGGACAGATTGGTCAATGGGTACAAAGTTATAATGAGGAGGAATAAGTTCTGGTATTCTACTGTACAGTAGAGTGACTATAGTTAACATCAATATATTAATATTTCAAAATGGCTGGTAGAGGGGATTTTGAATGTTCTTATCAGAATAACACAATAAATGCTTTAGGTGGTGAATTTACTAATTACTCTGATTTAATATTATGCAACATATACACATATACATAAAATACATCACATTGTACTACACAAATAGCTTTGTGCCAACTAAAAATAAAATAAAACTTAAAGTAAGAAATAAGCCTACATATGTTTACAATTTTCCTAATTTATATTGGAGGCGAATATAATGAAGAAAAGAGCATTTTTAGTTTAATTGTAAGCTGGATAGAAATACAATCTTCCCCATGGATAGAGAATTGCACCCTTTTATTACAGCTAGAGATAAACATATCACAATTGCAGAAGCTGCAAATACTGTAAGTAGAAACTATAGAGGGAAAACTCTGAATAGAAAAATATACTCTGTAGTAATACATTATAATTGAATTTTTAAGCTCTCCTTATTAAGAAGAAAATATGAAATTTAATTTTTTATCCAAACACAAAAAGCAAAAGAGAACGAATAGAACTTTATGCATAAATGAAACACATTACAGATTCTAACAACTTTTTTGAAAGGTCATGACTAATATATTTTGTAATATTCATTAGTCTGTTTAAATACATTGTAGGTTTTACAAATGTATGACTAAAAAAGACAATGCGAATTCATGATTTAGGCAGATAAAACAAATAGTAGTAGAGAATTTACATTGCAAATAAAAACCACGGCCCGGGCGCGGTGGGTCAAGCCTGTAATCCCAGTACTTTGGGAGGCCAAGGCGAGCAGATCACGAGGTCAATTGATCGAGACCATCCTGGCCAACATGGTGAAAACCTGTCTCTACTAAAAATACAGAAATTAGCTGGGCATGGTGGTGTGTGCCTGTAGTCCCAGCTACTCGGGAGGCTGAGGCAGAAGAATTGCTTGAACCCAGAAGGCGGAGGTTGCAGTGAGCTGAGATTGTGCCACTGCACTCCAACCTGGCGCCTAGCGACAAAGTGAGACTCTGCCTCAAAAAAAATTAAATAAATAAATAAAAACTTCAAAATATGATTTTCTAAAAAACAGTGGCTTTGTGTAATATTTTAAGTTTTATATGTTGGCATGTTATTTAAATTGGATTCTGGTACAGGTGCTCCGTGAAACATAAAAAAGTTGGTAACATTATAAATGTAAATATCTTTCTGTATCAGGGGCCAATTATGGACTGCCAGCATACATTGACAATGTAAAAGTAAGTGTGCCACATACTCTTTCCTAGTGTCATTCCTTTGTAAATAATTGAATTTGTTGACTAAGTCAATCTTACTTTGTGATATTCAACTGGACACATTTATGTATCCATTCTTTCAAAATAGTCACATTATTTTTCTCCCTAGGAGATTGAATTGTTATTTTAATAAAAGTTAAAAATTCTTTATGAGTTTTAAAATAATTTACATGTAATTAAACAATAATTAGTTTTAATTGAATTATTAAGTAAGGACCAACAAAGTGAATAATATTTATTTTATATCTGGCCAATAGACAGAGCAAGAGATGGCCTGAATATGGCCTAATGTGCTTTCAACATTGTATATGAGACTTTCTTATTGTCTGTAGCACATATGGAATACTATATTCTGAAATAATGTGTATTTTAGTAAGAGTTTGTCTTTTTAAATAAATGAAACAATGTAATGTTACAATGCATGTGGTGTGATGCTGAGGTCTGGAATACAAAGGTTCTCATTACCCAAAGAGTGAGCACAGCAGCCATCAGTCAGGTTTCCAACCTGTGTCCCTCTCTCCCTCCCACCACCATTAGTCCCTGCGCCTACTGCTCCCATCTTATGTCCATGAGTAAGGAATGTTTAGCTCTCACTTACAGGTAAGAACATATGGTGTGTGGTTTTCTGTTATTGCATTAATTTGGTTAGAATAATGGCCTCCAGAGCCACCATGTTGCTGCAAATGACATGATTTCATTCTTTTTTATGACAGCACAGTAGTCCGTGGTAAATAAGCACTACATTTTCTTTATCCAGTTCACTGTTAATGAGTACCTAGGTTGATTCCTTGTCTTTACTATTGTGAACAGCACTGTGGTGAGCATCCAGGTATATGTGACTTTTTGATAGGATGATTCATTTTCTTTGGTCACTTTACATGCTTTCATACTTCTCAAAGACCTTGTTCATTTAAAATTTTTTTTTTTCCTTTTTCCTGACTGGGTTTGTTCAAAAGACTTACGTTTAAGCTCTAAATTTCTTTTTTCCTTATATTTTGAAATTCTTTAAGTGAGATTTTCAATTCTAGAAACTCTGGTTGATTTTTAAAGATGTTTATCTCTTCCTTCATTTCCTGGGTTTCTTTTCTTTCTTTCTTTCTTTCTTTCTTTTTTTTTTTTTTTTGAGACAAGAGTTTCCCTTTTGTTGCCCAGTCCGGAGAGCAATGGCGCAACCTTGGCTCACTGCAATCTCCGCCTCCTGGATTCAAGCGATTCTCCTGCCTTAGCCGTGCAAGTAGCTGGGATTACAGGCATGTGCCACCATGCCCGGCTAATATTTTATATTTTAGTAGAGACAGAGGTTCTCCATGTTGGTCAGGCTGGTCTTGAATTCTCGACCTCAGGTGATCCACCCACGTGGGCCTCCCAAAGTGCTGGGATTACAGGCATGAGCCACCAAACCTGGCCCTCCTGGGTTTCTTTAAAAATTTCTTTGCTTTGATTTTCAACCTTGTATCTCATTGCGCTTTCTTGCAATCTATGCTTTGAGTTCTTTGACTGTTATTTCTGTGTTTCCATTTTGGTTAGGGACTCTTGATGGAAAGCTAACATATTCTTTTGGTGGTGTCCCTGCATTCGGATTTTTCATGGTGCCAGATTTCTTGAGCTGGTTGGTCCCTTCTTGAGTTGGTTGATTCCTTCTCATCTGGATATCCTAATTTTTATAATTATTTTCATGTGGGTAGGATATTTTCCTTTTCTTTCTTTCCCTATAAGATTATTATTACTTTTATTTTTCTTTCCCTCCTCCCTAGGGGAGTGTGACTGTAGAGAATGCTATATAGGGTCCTTTGGCTTTGCTTCCTTAGCCTTATGCACTTCGTTTGACAGGGTTTATATTGGGCTGTGGAGTCTGACCTATAAGCTAGTAGACAGTGCTTATAGGCAAGAGCTACTGTGGCCAATGTGGCTGCGTATACAGTTGATCCTTGTTTGCTGAAAGAAGCTCTCTCATACCACAGGCAATGGGCTCATTTGTAGAACATATAGTGCACTGAGCTCCTTGCTCAGCCCATAGGATGGGGGCCAAAAAAGGGTGGGGTTAAATTGAGCAGGTCTGCCTACAGGACCCTGATGATAGGTGCTGACACCAGCATGAAGGAAGAATTTAGTGGGTAGCCACCAAGTGCCCAGATGTGTGAATAGACATAGAGCTGGGAAACCAAGTCGGCTTCAAGTTGTCTGCAGAGGGGTGAGGTCAGCGTAAACTCCTAATCCAGGAGAGTGGGTGCTCCAGATGCCTTGAAATCTCCCTGTGCGTGGAGCAGAAAAGGACCCCTGCTCCAAGATCTCTGCACAATAAGGGTAGGGAGGTTCAGACTGCTGAACAGGTGAGTAGGTGCTCTGAATGCCTGGAGATTGGCTTGGGCATATAGCAGAAAGGCCCTCCCTGCCACCACCCTGCATCAGGATCTTTGCACAAGAAGGGTGAGGTGGCTTAGGCTGCTGATCCAGATGAGCGGGTGCTACAAATACCTGGAGATCTGCTCGAGCGTGAAGTGAAGTGGGCCTCATTGTACTATAAAGTATGTCTAGGAAGGGTGGGGCAGCTCAGAGTGCAGAAACAAATGAGCAGGTGCTCTAAATGCCTGGTGATCTGCCTGAGCACGAAGCAGGGAGGGTTCCCCTGATCCAGTATCTCTGCACAGGAGGGGTGGGGCAACTCAGGCTACTGGACCAACCAAGGAGGTGCTCTGATATCATCAAATATTTGGATGGATATTTACTAGGCACATTCTTATACCTTCCAGATAGTACAAGCTAAACTGAGTTCTGAACTAAGAATCAGGTTAAATTCTCTCCATAAGGGAATGAAAGGTTAGCAGAAAAGAAATTTGGCTCTTACAGGATAAATTCCAACTCTTAACGATCGTCATTTTCAGCAATGAAGCTCTGGAAGTATTGAATCAATATATGTTGCATGTAACATTGCTCTGCGATGTTCAAATGTGTGCCTCACAACAAAGCAAAACAAAACAGAAAGGTTATATAATTAAATTGGTTTGCGCATTGCTTCCAAACATATACAGGGATTGCAAGTCACATTGTGAAATTGAATATTAAATTTCCTTTTGTGATAAAAACTTATAACATAAAATTTACATTAATAACCCTGTTAAACGTTTTGTAGTATCAAGTATTGAGATGTTACAAAATATCACTAGAACGTTTGCATCTTGCAAATCTAAAACTAACTCTACCATTAAGCAACTCCCTTTCTCCTTTCTCCCATGCCCTGATGTCCACCATTCTTTCTGTGTCTGTAAAGTTGACTGCTTTAGATGTCTCATAGATAATGAACAGTTTTCTTTAAGTTCTGTTTTATAGAAATCTGTTAACACAGATTTTCCATATATATCTAACCATAAAACTGTTTTCCCACAAACACATCCAATGTCACTTGCAGAGCATGGTCTTGAAAAACACTACTTTAAGAAACAACTATGAGTTTCAGAAAAGAACAGTAGTGACACCGTCACTGCATTTTGCTTTGTTCATTTTTAGAAGAACATTTTATAAGTAAAATTTATGATCTAGAGAAATATAAGGAAAGCTGAATAGAATTATGAAACAGCAATCAGTGTGCTGTGGGAAGGATCATTGATATTTAGAGTGAGAAAAGGTGATTTGGGGTTCAAGTTATAAGCTTATATCAATTATTTAAATCTATAAATTTTTTAGGGAAAAAAAAAAGCGGGAATATAAGTCCAGAGAAACGAATTAGCTTTAAGTCAGTGATACAGATTTCAAATTAACAAAAATAACAGCCTCTAAAACAATTTGGCTTTCGTTTGCCAGAGTTTAAAGTACCCGATTACATGAGTTACTTTAAGCAACAATGGCAGAAGAAATTCTTAATCAGATATAATTAGGTCAAATGCCCCTTAAGTTTATCTAAAGTTATTCTATGGGATTCTAGAGCCTAAATTTTTTTAAATTATATCTTTAAGAACTAAACAGGATATGTATTGGATAATTTTTCTTTTAAAAAATAGTTCATTTCTCTCCGTTTCAGTTTTTAAGAACTATGCAACTATGATACAGATTAATGTAATCTAATTAAGTCACTTTTTGTGTGTGTCAGATATTCTAAGACTTTATGTATCCTTTTAATCTTCAGATACTTAACTGTGAATTATAACACCTACTACTGTGAAAAATCTCAAGACCTGCTCCCAGTAGGTTTAGCCAATGCTCATGTTGCTATTCCTGGACTATATTTATCTTTCCTAAAACATATCAGTCAGTATAATCTGTTGATGGCCAAATGTTTCCTGGAGTGATTCAGTTTTCTCAATAAATTAGTTTTGCTAAGTGTTAATTGTAGGAATCTCTTTATAGACCCAAGAGAATATAGTAATATATCCCGGGTGTTTTCCTTAGTGAAACCTGACTTGTGGGTAGTTTTCTGCTTATACGCTATTTCAGGCTCCTAAATGATACCCAACCAGTAAATTTTCCATGTCTCAAGAACTCCTTCATCTTAATTGTTTTCCTCCAAGAAGTAGGAATCATATTCTTTATGGCAATGCAAAACTTTAAAGGCAATACTAAAATTAAAATTGAAGGAAAGTGTTTGGCAAAATCATCTCTTGATATCTGTACTTTTTATAAATACATGCTGTCTTTCAGATATATTTTAATTAAAATGTCATACTCAGCTCCAAAATTATATTAAGGCCCTCAAGTGTTTGAGGAAGGGGGTATATTCTATTTAGATGGAGGACAAATCAAACATCTTCAATAATTTAATATAGTAATAATGAAGGCACTGATTTTTTTATTTGTTTTTGGAAGCTATGATTTTATATGTATTTTACCTTTGTGTACTTATTATAATAACCATCTTTGAGAAAAAACTATATGTTTTTTTATTTCTTTTACCTTTCAGTTTATGTGTCCTTGAACAAAGTATAATAAAGCAAAATGTCATAGTAACACTGCAGTAAATGGAAAGATCGTGACAGAGAACCTCTGGGACACAAGAGAGTACACTTGTACTTGGCAGTGCTCTGTGAACATTTCCCATGCAAGTAACAAAATCATAAAGCCTTTTACTGGGTGGGAGTATAGAACGAGAAACTGATTTGACTCTTGTACAAAATGTTCAGTGTTTCTTGGAATCGTTGCGTATATCTCAATTATATTCTGTGGGGGGGAAATGAATTTGTCTGTTATTTGATGTAACATAAAAGGGTAGAATTGAAGAGTTCCATTTTTCACTAGCTCCTATGGACAGTGAAATGGGAAAATGAGTGGCTAGAATTTACAACCTCTTACTTGTTACAGGCTGTGACTGCTGCAAGGACAGACTGGTAATCAGCTTGTCAGGAGTGTGCAGCTCTGAGAATACCAACTTTTAATCCCTTGCATTGTGGGAAAAGACATTTTAGGAAACTGGAAAGCTTTATTTGCATTTAAAAAGCTATGTTGTATAAATTCAAAGTGAGTTTGTTGCAAAGACTATGTGAGAAAGTGCTTAGAGTGATTAATGGTTCATTTTTGTCTGTAAATACCATGTAAAGAGAAATAAAACAGGAAGTTATGGCATCAAAGTGCAAGGTCAGAGTCGCTGAGGCAGTGGAAATGTTTAGAATAAACAGGCTTAATGTTAACCATTTAAGATGTTGGATACTTTTGTCCATGAGTCACATTCCATAAAATAATAAAATGTACTCAATGATCTGAGCATACAGTGTGCCTTTCACAATTTCAGAGATTGTAATAAAGTGATTTTATTTTATGGAGCATTTATACAAAACAGTGATGAAGTTTTCAATTAGTGCTTAAAAATTCTTAATCTCACTTTTAGTACTCGTTCTGTTAGGACCGTTTTTCACCAACAAACTGGACGTGAGTTCTGATTGGTCCTAGCCTCTATACTATAAATTATTTCCGCTTCATATTTTAATAGAAATGGTTAATACTCTAGGTTTAAAAAGTGAATGAGTCTTTCTATCATTAGTTACTGAAATCCTCAGTTTGAATAATGTGCCACACTCATTTAAAAAATAAAATGTGTGGTTTTGTTAATTGATTTCACTTAATATTGACATATTTGTTTCAATGAATGTTGAAATAATTACTTATAGTTATTTTGCATACCCTACAAACATTTCATTTTAAAACAGCAAATTAGAAAATTGGTTTATATGCGGAATTTTAAGCAACAGCTATAAAAATACACCTGTAAATTTACCATCTGGCACAGCAGTGCTAACTAAAAGCAAAGTCTAAAGTAGAATCTAACATGAGTTTTTCACTGATTCTCAGCTTATTGCTCAAAAGGCTATATGATTCTCAAAGTTTAAGAGGATCAGAATGCAGTTGGACCAGCTGGTTTTCAATTTTGTGGGTATTTTGGAACTTCTAATAGTGCTTAATTAAGATATCATTTTCAATTGGTGTTCTAGGCAAACTCCAATTTGTCAAACAATATATATGGTACTTTGGAGATGCAAAGTCCATAGACCATTGGGTTTCAGAAACTTTTTACCAGAATCAAAGAACTTGGACTATAAAATTCCTCAGTAGTCAGGGTTCTTAAGGGGCTTCTTTGTTCCAACCTTCTAAAATTGGCTATAGTTCTCTTCTAGCTTTAGAATGTCTCCAATGCTAGAAATTACAGACAGATCACCTTATTTTATATCTCTCCTGTATCTTGTCACTTATAGTAAACTCAGATCTCTCTCGCATTCTATATTATTTGGAGCTACACAAAAGATTGAGCACAAACTTAATCTGGAGAGTAAGTAGTCATTTAATATAATTAAACTTGGAACATGTAAAATATAGAAATTCCAAGCCTTATGAGCATATACAAAATAATCTTCTAGAGTGATCCAATCTAGTGAATTGCAAGTGAATTCAACATTCAAGAAAAATTTCAAGATGACAAGCTAAGTTGACAAGTCTTCTATTTTTGTATATAACTATAGCATTCTCAACTCTACTGTAAAACAATGCCTCAGGCCTGAACTTGAGGAACCGCCTATGGGGATCAAGATATTTCAATCCCTGCTGCATCAGTTTGGATGCCAGAAGGATGCCAGTTATGTCAACTTTTTTTAAAGATAATATTTAAGTATTTTATGCAGACCATCTGAGGGTGAATGTAGGATGACAGGAACTTGATACCTAGATCCCTCAGCTAGATATAAATGAAGGATAAACAACAAAAAAAAGTCTAGTTTTTTTTTTAATTTCTAATTTTAAATTTAAACTCTGATTTTTATATCTGCATGCATTTGTGAAAGATTATTTTTAGTGTTTTTGTAATGAGTAACAAAATTTTAGCAGTGTTAAAAGATACACACACTGAATGTATAATAGATACCAGGCATGCAGTGTACTAAAATTCTCATAGAAGAGCTACATGATAGACATATTATATCTAGAACATTTATTTTGAATCCTTATATAGTAAGATAGATAATTTTTCTGTATCTGTGCTCTCTTCTTGGTTAATTCTGTACTAGAAAATGAGAAAAGTTTGGGGACACATCTCTTTATGCAGGAATGGAGTTTATGATGATACTTAGAAACAGATATAGGTTAGATGTGGTTGTCTGTGTTATAGATAGATAGATTGCATGCTTGATTGAACAGACCTTTTACATTCTACTCAGGAGCATAAAATCCCAGTAAACATTTATAACACATTAATTCACAATACATGACAAAACAGAGTGAGTGAAATTTGAATTTTAGTACATATTTGAGATAAAACAATCAGTTAGAGATAGAAAAATAATCTGAAATTCTCATCATAGTGTATATTCACGCACTATGACAAGAATGCTCATTTTCCCATATTTTAATGCTTATACCTATAAATGAGGTAAATTCTTCATGAAAGAACATATTTGTAAATATACAAAGATGATGGAATATAAAAATAAGTAAAAACTAAAAGACAACTGTCCCAAACTTAAAAACTAAGAAGAAAGAATTAAAAGTGAAATAAAGTAAAAACATAAAGTATTAATGGCATTATTTAAAATAGTTGCACACAAGTGAAGATTTAGTTCACTTAACTGGTGTTTTAAATTGGACATAGGTGTCCAGGCATGGTGGCTCCTGCCTGTCATCCCAGCACTTTGGGAAGCCAAGGTGAGCAGATCACATGAGGTCAGGAGTTTGAGACCAGCTTGACCAACATGGAGAAACCTCATCTCTACTAAAAATTCAAAATTAGCTAGGTGTGGTGACGCATGTCTGTAATCCTATCTACTCAACTACTCAGGAGGCTGAGGCAGGAGAATTGCTTGAACCCAGGAGGTAGTTGTTGCAGTGAGCCGAGATTGCACCATTGCACTCCAGCCTGGGCAACAAGAGTGAAACTCTGTTAAAAAAAAAAAAAAATTAGACATAGATGTGATTGCCAGAGTAAAAATAAAAAAAGAATAACTACTCTTAGAAAATGAGAAACAGTGGACTTTATCATAAAGAATATATACTTTGTCAAAGATAATCATTTTGAGATTTTATTATTTAGACTACTTCCACATATTTTTGATAGATGAAATGGAACATCTTACATGTTATATGAAATGAAACCCTATTCGAATTCATCATTAATGAAGTCTTATTTTTAGGATACATATGGAGCATAAAAAACAAGAAGGGCTTCAGAAGCACAACCACACTTATTGGAAAGTTGTTTGTGATGCATCAGACTTTGATGACTCTCAACACAGTAGCTTTAGTGTTCTACTTCTGACCACTTCTTCTAAGCAAGGCACTCCAATGTGCCAGGTCATATTCTCACATACAAGTAGAAGATTGAGCTCCTGAATCTAACATGTTTGAATCAAACTCTATTAATTTTTAGCTTAATTAACTCATTAATCTCATCCATAAAAAGTAAAAGTAATATCTACCAAACTAAAGTGAGCTTAAATGTGTTCTATATTAATTATTGTTAGTTTTAAACAATCTATTGTAGTCATGACTCAGTTGTCTACCTTAGTAGTTCCACTGTTTTTCTTCATTCTACTTTCTCATGACTTCCTCCTACTTTCAGGGACTCATGTATACCCCTACTTTAAAAAAATATCTTTAAACAACTGTTCAGATACCTTAGGAATATTCAAATCCATTATGATGGATGTGAATTGGAAAAGAAATCTCCAAATAACTTTCCAGGTTCTTGTCTTTCTCAGGTACTAGTCCCTAAATTTGCTCAATCAGAAATCCTTTCTGCAAAATTAGTGGATGTATGATGGATGTATGATGGAAGTTTAGTCTTCCCCTGAAAAATCCTACAGAAGAAAATGAACATCAAAATTGAATTAAATACCTCTTTAAATGAAAATACCAAATGAGAAATTAAATTTGACTTATTCCAAATCTTGTATAAATATGAAGAAACACAGCCAAGATAAGCAGAACTGGTATGACAATCCATTATTTTCTAGACTGCTTATATATGAAAATCAGGGACCAGGATGTAAGAAGTAAAAAATTAGCAGGAAATATTTATTCCCAGAAGGCAAGAACCTCACAGTGAATGGGAACTACTGTAAGCAGTGAAGAAAAAACACTAAAGACACAGAATATACATGTATTTCTATATTTATATATGTACACATATACACACACATTCATATAAAGTATTCCCTATGTTTTTAATATATTTCTGGGTGTATATATACATGAAATTATATTTGTATAAGTTTATACATTATGTTCATCATATATACACTGATATTAATGAAATAGATAAAAATGTGATAAAAAGAATTTATTGATTGGAGAGGGAGTGCTAGCCATAGAAACTTACATCACTCACACACACACACACACACACACACACACACACACACACATGCACGCAATATTTAGGGACACTAGAAAAGATAACTAAACAATACTACAGAAATGTTTTTTAAAATATAAGATAATTATGTGAAAAAACAAAGTTCAAGATTATTTAATAATATCTTAATTATTAAGATATTTAATTATTTGATGATTATTTAATGATATAAATAAATCATATTTTAGTGAAAACTGACCTAGAGCTATCCACATTGAGACTTTACAGATGAATAATAGATATGCAGCTTTAAATACAAAGCCTCCTTTGGGCAGCAAGGCAAGCCAATTCAGTCACTTAAAGATGAGAGAAAATCATGTGAGCAGAGATTTCTCCACAGCAATATATTTACTTAGATTTTTATGTTTCCTGAATATTTCAAAAAAATGCCACATCCATAAGGAAATGTCTCAGTAGAACAAAGCAAATACACATTAGTGAGATATAGAACCCCCAAATGTCTTTTAGTTTTCATATAGTTAAACAAAGGGAATTATTTTCAGCTGTTCTAAGATGGCTTCAGTCAACAAAATCAATATTGATTAAAGATACTGACTGTTTTAAATATATTTGACATATTTAAATTGGTAGTATACACACACACGCACACAAACACACATGTACACATGCATAAACACACCACTTTGGATAAAACCAACAGATAAAACATTACATGATTCATTTCTATTTCAGTGTGCATTATTCAATAAAATACTTGAAGATACTTTATTGTATCTTTCTGCAATATGTTCATTGTAGACAATCTTCATTTTATTTCATATTGTAAGTGCTTGTTTCTGCTTCTTATAAAATGAAAATAAAAAACAAGACTACTTGCCAGATAGATTAGCTTTAGCATAAACAAACTTCACTCTCTTTTTTAATGCAAAAAGAAAAGACTTAATCACAATGTCTGTCAAGAACTATAAAAGGTTTGAGATTTTACTATACTTGCAAGCTAACAAGTTAGCCAGCCACCTTTGCGAGATGCTGGCAAAAGGCATAAGACTTTTGTGTTAGAGATAAAGGATAGTTTATTATCCACAGTAATAGCAGTAGATAGAGTTTCAGCATTTGCACTGCTGTCCTGAGAACCAATTCCCAGGTGACATGAAGAGGGCCCAATAATTCCTGCACACAGTAGAGTACTCAAGAGAGAGGAAACCTGGGCCTAGGAAACCCCAGCATTTTATAATGGACAGTAAATCTTTGCCTTGGTTGAAGACTATTATCTTTATTATTGCAGAAGCAATGGGACCTGCCCTTTGCTCAAAGGAAGACACTACTGTGGCTCTAACTTCCAAGGCTGTTTATGATACAAACATTCATAAAAAATAGTCCAGAACAAAGGTATCTGGTGCCTGCTCACAAGATAAGAGGCATGAGACACTCATAGAAAACTGCCTTCTAAGAGCATCTAACAAAATTGGTGAATATATATCTAAATATTGTTTAAATTTCCCACTAGAACAACTTTAGAATTCTGTTTTATTTCCACTATACCAATATTAGATAACATTAGTCTTGTAATTGTAAAATTGACAGTTTAAAATTATAATCTATGTGACAGTTAAAATCTTTAATCTAGTTGATACTTTGCATTTCTTTCACTGCTGAAGAAAATTTATGTGTGAATGTGTTTTAATTAAAAGTACTGCTTACTTTGGAATTCAATAAATGTTTATTTTATTCTCATTTCTTAATTTTTTCACACATCATTAAAATAATCTGGAATCCATTTTTGTAATATAGTATGATTAATAATAAACGTATTTCAAAATATTTATCTAGTTGCATCAGGCACACTTTTTGGTTCACATTTTTATTTCTCAATAATTTTAACCTTTAATTATTAAAGAATTAAAGAGATTCAGCCTGAGATCACTCCTTTCTTCTATACACCTCACAATATGGGCATTTTATTGTATCAACTAGAATTGCATCATCATAACAAGAGCCTTTCTTTCCAAAATTTAAAAACAATCTAAGAGTATTATTATATTTATCAGATTATTATAACCTCTTTGTTTGTTTCCACTTATTATTAAATTCCTCTTTGAAACTCCAAGAGGTAGTGCAATGATAACACTAATTTTCCAGTGTTTTAATTCTAAATTAAGTAATTTAGAGTTAAATAAATGAATAAATGCACTAACCTTTTGAATGAGTTAAACAAAATAACACTTTATGATCTAATTATTGATTTAAGGTTATTAGAGTTGTTATAACAGTTTTGGAAATGTTGTAGAGATGCAGATAAACAAATTACAAATATACTAAATAAGTTCACAAATGTTAAAATAAGACATATTTTATTTGACTTTAGCTATGTCATATGATGAAAAATGACTCATGTTTCCCTGAACTTATGATTATGTATGGGAACTAGTATAGTCATACCCTTTACTATTTAAGTCCCAAGAAAT
This sequence comes from Plecturocebus donacophilus, assembly GCA_004027715.1. Lineage (NCBI taxonomy): Eukaryota > Metazoa > Chordata > Mammalia > Primates > Pitheciidae > Plecturocebus > Plecturocebus donacophilus. The sequence goes on along the minus strand of PVKP010009222.1, from coordinate 6,509 downwards.
ATTTTCTCATTGCAATTTGTGAAGAGATATTATGTTTTAATTGAATGTGCAATTAGAGAGAATCTGTGAATTTTCAACCAGAAATAGACATCAGAATATCATTTAGAAGTAATCACTGTGAAACCGTATGTACCTTAAAGTTGTAACTCTAACTTACCCGAAACAAATGTATTACACAACCCAAAAACTATTTTGCTAATACTTTTTAGAAGGTGAATGAGAAGTAATTCTATTGTGACTTCATTATCACACTAATTTCCTTCCATTTTAACTTTAAAATCAGTAATTATCTGAGGGACTGGAATAGAAGTAATTGTAAATCAGATAAAAAGAGATGATGGGTTGGAAGACATGCTACAACTCTAAGAATATTAGTAATATGACTCTGGACACTGGTGAGTAAAAAGAGAAGTGAATATTTTGAAATATGTTTTACATTTATAGCTTTTAAGATTTCACAAATATTTACAAGACTGTATGGTTTCCCAATATTACATATTCTGTAAGACTTCATCTCTCCTAACTGAAGTTTTAGTTGACTGTGTTTGTATAGTGATCTTCAACAAAGCTGACAAAAACAAGCAATGGGAAAAGACTCCCACTTCAATAAATGATACTGGGGGAACTGGTGAGCCATATAGAGATTGAAACTGGACACCTTCCTTACATCATATACACGAATCAACTCAAGACTTAAATGTAAAACCCAAAAACCAAAACTATAAAAACCTGGAAGACAACCTAGACAATACCATTTAGGACATAGGCACAGGCAAACATTTCATGACGAAGATGCCCAAGGCACTTGCAACAGAAGCAAAAACTGGGAAATTGGGATCTAATTAAACTAAAGAGCTTCTGTACAGCAAAAGAAACTATCAACAGGGTAACGGAACCTATGGAATGAGAAAAAAAATTTGCAAACTATGCATCTGACAAGTATCTGATATCTAGTATCTAAAAGGAACTTAAATAAATGTACCGAAATAAACAAAAAATCCCATTGAAAAGTGTGCAGAGGACATGAACACTTCTCAAAAGAAGACATACGTGTTGTCAACAAGCATATGAAAAGTAAAAACCTTCAATATCATTAATCATTAGCAAAATGCAAATGAAAACCACAATGAGATACCATCTCATACCAGTCAAAATGGCTATTACTATAAAGTCAAAAAATAAGTGCTGGCAAGGTTGTGGAGTAAAAGGAACACTTAAACACTGTTAGTGGGAATGTAAATTAGTTCAACCACTATAGAAAGCAAGGTGGCAAACAGAGCTACCATTCTACCCAGCAATCCCATTACTGAGTGTATGCCCACAGGAATATAAATCATTCTATCATAAAAACATATGCATACATATGTTCATTGCAGCTCTATTCACTATTGCAAAGACATAGAATCAACCTAAATGCCCATCAGTGGTAGACTGGATAAAGAAAATATGATACATAGACACCATGGAATATGATACAGTCATTAAAAAAAGATGAGATCATGTTTGCAGGAACATAGTTGGAGCTGGAGGTCATTATCCTTAGCAAACTAATGCAGGAACAGAAAACCAAATACCACATGCTCTCATTTATAAGTGGGAACTAAATGATGAGAATTTATGAACATGAAGAAGGAAACAACACACATTGTGGCCTATAGGAGAGTGGATGGTGGGAGGAGGGAGAGGATCAGTATAAAAATGAACAGGTCCTCTGCTTAGCACCTGGAGGATAAAACAATCTGTACAACAAACCCCATGACACAAGTTTACCTGTATAACAAATCTGCAGGTGTACCCCTGAACTTAAAATAAAAATTAAACAACGAAATAAAAATAAACCTTGTAAAAACTTCATTTTTCTTTCTCTGGACTATTTCTAAATTTTATGTCTCTCTGAAATGCATTTTAAAAAGTTCAAATACTTTTGCAGGATGCTATACACCATTTTAAAACATATATATGTGAAAATGAAAAACAGATTTCTTCTGATGAAAAATTTAGTTATGATTTGGAGTGTAGGAACCAAGGATATAACAATTTGTAACTGTAACTCACTAATGAATAAGTGAAGTTGAATTTTACTACATTGACATGAAGACTTTTTGTGGTATGTAGACCTATTGAAAACGTAAGTCATATATATTCCTTAATTTTTTAAATTTAAAGGTAGTCTCCAAATCCTAATATGCCTACCTTTTCCTCTGTCTATGTACATTTTCTCACATTTTATACCTATATACACACAAAATTATTATTCTTTCTTTATATTCACATATAAAGATAGAATACATATATATAAAGAAATAATTATGATTATTTCTACAAATAATTATAATTTTGGGTTATTTTGTGGTTTAGACCCTCCCTCCCTTCCTATCTTCCTTCTTTCCTTCCTTCCCTCCATCGTTTCTTCCTTCTTCCTTCCTTTTTCCTCTTCTTTCTTTCTCTTTCTTTCTTTCCTTCCTTTCTTTTTTCTTTCTCTTTCTTTCTTTCTTCTTTCTTTCTTTCTTCTTCTTTCTTCCTTTCTTCTTTCTTTCTCTCTCTTTCTTTCTTTCTATTTCTTTCTTTCTGTCTTTCTCTGGGATACATGTGCAAAATATGCAGGTTTGTTACATATATACACGTGCCATGGTGGTTTGCCACTCTCATCAACCGGTCATCTAGGTTTAAGCCCCACATGCATTAGGTATTTGTCCTAATGCTCTCCCTTCTTTCCTCCCCCACCCCTAGACAGGCCCCAGTGGGGTGTGTTGTTCCCCTCCCTGTGTCCATGTATTCTCATTGTTCAACTCCCACTTATGAGTGAGAATGTGTGATGTTTGATCTGAGAATGTTAACTTTGTAGGCCTTTGGTTTTCATTTACCAGTTCCTTGGAAAGTTTTAAGAGAACATTTTCCAATCAATCAGCCAATAACATCAAGAATAATTCTGAAGAGTAGTGAATTTACCATCTTAAATAATGATATTAATTTCTTTCCAAAATATTTTCAATTTCACACCCTAGAAGCATATTTTTGTTGTTTTTTTTTTTCACTTTTCAGGGACACCACATCAACTACATAAAATTATATCTTCTTTAATTCATTCAGCTCAATACTTAATTTTTTTGTGTGTGCATTAAATTCTGTGTGTTGAAATCACCCTTATGCTATTTAATTGGCCTATGTTCCATTGAATAGGTATATATTGAAGTGTTTTACTAAATATATGTTCTTTATATGGTAAATTACTTCATAAACACCTACCTGACACTCACTCACCCACTCACAGAATTTCACTCTTAACTAACTGCTAGTAGAAAAAAAAAACAGTGTTTTTCTCTAGCCATAATAGTTTGGAATTAATAGAAAATTAGGATAAAGTTAATGTTCACTCTCCTTCAGGACACAAATAAGAATAGTGCCAGATACTCTGTTTTCCTGTGATCTAGACGCTCTTGCCTCTGGTCTTCAAAATGCTAGGTTATATTTAAACAAGTTCTATTAAATACTAGTGGAAAATAAATATCACATTAATAATATATATTAATCAAGCTCTGCTTTTCTAAGATTGAGAATGGAGGTTGAATAGCATTTTTTTTTTTTAGGAGAACTAACTGGGCCCTGTATCTTGAGAGATTTATCCTCTTACAAATCCCATGATAAATGCCACTGCCATCATCATCTAGATTTAGAGAATCTTTCCTTAAACTCCATGCTCAGGTTTAATGTTATATCCCTTTGTTTTTTATTACATGTCAGATAAATATGGGACATTTTAACAAAAAGTGTAAGATCATAGTAAAAAATAAAAAGAGAGTATCATTTAATTGAATGGTAGTTACACCGTATAATTTAATCATCTTCAGGTTGTGAAACACTTCAAGGGTCATTTATCTCTGACCCCTAGATGGTCACCTGGTTAAGACTCTCCTGTTACCCACAAGGAGTCAACTCAGACCAAGCTAAAATTCTTAGTGCGGTTCTCAACTGGGGGTAATGTCCCCCTGAGGATGTTCAGCAATGATTGGAGACATTTTTTGTTGTCATAATGGTGAGGGGTAGAGGGTGGGAAGGAGGTACTACTTGCTTCAATAGATAATGAGCAAGGATGTTGCTGATTATTTTTAAATGCACAAGAAAGCCCCCAAAACAAAGAATTATTTGATCCTGAAAGACAATACTATCAAGGTTGGAAAACCCTGTTTCAACTTGAAGTCCAGGTCACATGGTGTAAGTTTTCTTTCTCTTAGAAAAATAGAAGTAAGGAATTCCCTCTGCCACCTTCCAGGGTCCTTTCCAAGTCTTTGTTCCTCATAGAAAAGTAACCTCTTCTCAAGATAGTTGAAAATGGGAATGATTTTCCCTTTTGTGATGACTCTGCTTTTACTCACATAAAGCCTGAATCAAATGATAATCACAGCATAATATGAAATATTTATCCAAAATGTTATCCAAGGACACACATTATTAAGATTATTTTATATGGTTGTCTTACCTTCCAAATAATGGTTTAAAAGTGAAAACTTAAGATATGAGAACTTAAGCCATAAATAGATTATATATATGATAGTCATTTCCCTATCCAATTAGAAAAGACTTATTCCTAAAGACTCTATTTGATACATCAATATCACCTTTTTAGATTTCACTTAATTTCAATTGTTCTGAAAGTCAAATCTTGACTTCCATAATTCGTCTGGAGTGAGATCTTAAGTCTTGGAAATAACTCAGTTTCATTCCTGAAGGACCAGAAAGTTTACATAGATACAGCTATGCCTAAATCTAAGATGATATAGATGCAAACATCCCAAGTCACTGTAATTTAATCTAGTGAGATATTTTTTCTTCAAGTAAATCAAGTCAGAAATAAAGAAAATAAAAAACAAAAGTTTCTTTTGATAAAATAAATTAATTATGATTTGGAGTATAGGCACCAAAAGTATAATAATTTACAACTGTAACCCACTAATGAATAAGTAGAATTGAATTTTACTTGGGAATGAAAACTTTTTGTGGTATGTTAACTTGTTGAAACTGTAAGTCACATGTATATTCTTTAACTTTTTAATTTAAAGATGGTCTGCAAATCCTAATATGCCTATCTTTTCCTGTGACTCTTTATCCACTCCTTCTTACACTTGGTGTCATAACTGATGTAAAGCCAGCACATATCCAATGTAGCCAGAGTAGACATTCTCCTTTCTTCTGTAAGACAAGAGAAAACACGTTTTGCTCTCTGTCAATCTTCTACCAGATTAGGATTTCTGCAAATGCTTTACTTATGTGTATGCTGTCTAAGGGACTTAACTTTATGGAGACCTCTTTTTCTTTCTTTTTAAGGTACTGAGTTTGCTACATGAAGGGAATTCCTCTATTATATTTTTCATTTCCTTTATTCACTTTCCCGATATTCATACTAGTATTTAATGTTTCTCCTGGATTTCCAGAAAATCTTTCTAGTGGCTGAACCGTCATGAAGCCTCTATGTTTAATTCTTCTGCTTCATTTGTCCATCTTACTATGCCTGTTTCTAAGCCTCCAAAATCCCTTTTTGTTTGCTGTTCCATAATCAATTTTGTTTGTTTGTCTGTCTATTTTCAAATATTTTGCTGGCTGAGTTTTCACTTCTATGGCAAGAACTCCTGCATAAGCCATACTTACACATTCCTAATCTTGATCTAGGCTACCCTGAATTGGTTCCATTAATTTTTTTCCATTCTCCAAAATATACTATTTATAAAGCTGACCAAGAAACTCAATCCTGCTATTAATCACTGCCCCCCAAAAGCAAATTGTTATTATTTTACAATCCCAAACATAAAAGCACTACTTTTCCAAAGTAGCAAAATAATCTGGTAGCTGGACCTGAAACTTGATTGCCCTGACTGTTGTCTCTATAAATTACTCATGGCTTGTGAATCTGGCTCATTCCTAATGCTGCGAACATCATGGACTCAAGGAGCACTTTTCCTTCTTTACTTTCTCTCATGTACAGATTCAAAAGAAAAAGTGTCTTCTCAATAATATTGTTAAGATAAACTAAAATATTTAAAACTCACCTGACATATGGGATTTTTGTATTATTTTGCCCTCATAATTGTCTACCCATATCTCTGATGTTTAAGTGTCTATTTATTGGGTGATTTGCATAAATAGCTTTAGAGACCTCATTACATAGTAATAATCACTCTTCTAAGGAGTTCCTTTCCTATGGTATGCATTTGAGGATTCCTCAGCTGTAAACAAAAAGAGAAAATAGACTAGGGACCAAATGCCCTTAGGATGTCAAGAATATGAGAAATTGCACATTTAAATTTAAGAGTTTATTTGGCCCACATGGATGAATTTCTCCCTCATTCTCACTTGACAACTGTATTACTGAGGTCATCTTTCTTACCTTCAAGTATTTTTCAGTTTCTAAATTTCATGGCACAGATGATTAGCAGAGAGAGAGAAAGAGAGAGAGAGAAGACAGAGAGCTAGAACAAGAAAGAGAGAGAATAACAGAAGGAAGGGAGGAAGAGAGA
>PVKP010009221.1:0-69223 GCA_004027715.1 Plecturocebus donacophilus | reverse complement strand
TTTGGATATATACCCAGTAATGGGATTGCTGGGTCAAATGGAATTTCTATTTCTAGGTCCTTGAGGAATCACCACACTGTCTTCCACAATGGTTGAACTAGTTTACACTCCCACCAACAGTGTAAAAGTGTTCCTATTTCTTCACACCCTCTCCAGCATCTGTTGTCTCTAGATTTTTTAATGAACGTCATTCTAACTGGCGTGAGATGGTATCTCAATGTAGTTTTGATTTGCATTTCTCTAATGACCAGTGATGAGGATCATTTTTTCATATGTTTATTGGCCTCATGTATGTCTTCTTTTGTAAAATGTCTGTTCATATCCTTTGCCCACTTTTGAATGGGCTTGTTTTTTTCTTGTAAATCTGTTTTAGTTCTTTGTAAATTCTGGATATCAGCCCTTTGTCAAATGGGTAGACTGCAAAATTTTTTTTCCCATTCTACTGGTTCTCGATTCACTCTAATGACTGTTTCTTTTGCCGTGCAAAAGCTGTGGAGTTTGATTAGGTCCCATTTGTCTATTTTGGCTTTTGTTGCCAATGCTTTTGGCGTTTTGGTCATGAAGTCAACTTCAGCAAAGTCTCAGGATACAAAATCAATGTGCAAAAATTACAAGCATTCCTATACACCAATAACAGACTTAAAGAGAGCCAAATCAAGAACAAACTGCCATTCACGATTGCTACAAAGAGAATAAAATACCTAGGAACACAACTAACAAGGAACGTAAAGGACCTCTTTAAGGAGAACTACAAACCACTGCTCAGTGAAATAAGAGAGGACACAAACAGATGGAGAAACATTCCATGTTCATGGTTAGGAAAAATACTGCCCAAAGTAATTTACAGATTCAATGCTATCCCCATCAAGCTACCAATGACCTTCTTCACAGAACTGGAAAAAACCACCTTAAACTTCACATGGAACCAAAAGAGAGCCCACATAGCCAAGTCAATTCTAAGCAAAAAAAAAAAACAAAGCAGGAGGCATCACACTACCGGACTTCAAACTATACTACAAGAACACAGTAATCAAAACAGCATGGTACTGGTACCAAAACAGAGATATTGACCAATGGAAAGAACAGAGGCCTCGGAGGCAACACAACATATATACAACCTCTGATCTTTGACAAACCTGACAAAAACAAGCAATGGGGAAAGGATTCCCTGTTTAATAAATGGTGTTGGGAACACTGGCTAGCCATGTGCAGAAAGCAGAAACTGGACCCCTTCCTGACACCTTACACTAAAATTAACTCCAGATGGGTTAAAGACTTAAACATAAGACCTAACACCATAAAAACCCTAGAAGAAAATCTAGGCAAAACCGTTCAGGACATAGGCATAGGAGAGGGATAATTTAATGCAGTTTAACATCATTGCCTCCCAGATATCTGGTTTAAATTGTTTTTGACCCTTTCAAATAGCTGTCTCTTAATTTCAAGGTTTGTCAAATATGCCTTCAAAATAAATATTTTCACAGTTCTTAAATTTATTGAACATCTGCAAAAATAAAAATATTTTTAAATTTAGTTGAAGTCAATTTGGGATGAGAAATACCCTTTTACTTTATCACTGTCTAAGCAAGACATACTAATTATACTTGGATTTGGGGTAGATTGCAATTGACTATTGCAATAGCACATAACAATTACTACATAGCAAGTTAATTGAAAAATCTAATCCAAAGACCAGAGGAGGGGAAAAAACGGCAGATATAACAGTGTAAAACATTTTTCATAGATCTACATAAAATTAGTATTTTCAAATAATATGGAAGATTTGTAGTAACACCTGGAGATTTTTCCAATGTACAAAAGAGACCATGAGAGCTTTACGTATTACAGAGTTGTTTTATGACCATATATATTTGATGAACCAAAAAGAAAACTGAATCTATTCCCTATTTTATCCTTTTTTTCTCTGGATCAGGGTAAAATCCTCTTATTTTCAAGGTAAAATTCCACTTCATATTTCTTAAGCCACCTTTAATGAACTCACGTCTTTATTTGTCGATAGATGTCTCTCTCTTCAGTCCTGTACATGAAACTCTAGAAGATTAAATATTTTCATGCACCATCTAGTCAAATCCTTCAGATACTCTTAAAACCAGGCAATTTTGAAGTTCTCAACATTTTCTACATCAGTAATATGAGTGGTATTAGTAGATTCAAAAAAGGCTTGTTTTTTTCCTTGCCATACTAGACTTCTAGATGCCTTTTGGATTGAGTTTTTCATGATGAGAACAGAAAGTAGAGATAGTTCTTGTCCTGAGTTTCTTAACAGCACAGATGTAGAGTCAGCAGGGTAGCAAGCCAAACCACAAGGAGACTAGCTGTAGACTTTGGGCCACTGGCACCTCTTTTGGCTTTGAGGCTGTTGTGATGACCATTGTTGGTACTGGATTCTGTGATCCCTATGGATAGGAGCAGTGCCAGAAGGAGCAGCCTGAGCCCAAAGGAGGAGCCATCACAATAGCAACAGTAGCTATAAATGTGGTGCAGCTCTCTCCCTGCCTTCTGGGCCTCTCCTTACCCTCCACTCCCATTATAGAGTCCTCCTCCTACCCCTGCGAAGCTGCCACCATCAGGGGACTTTGCACCTGAAGACCTACAGGTACTCTGAACCTTGGCACTAGAAAGTGGTGAAAATATTAAACTTTTAAATGTGAAGAAAGTATTCACCAAGGATTCATTAGAAAAATATGTAAGCTATGAAAAGAACTAATAAAAAAAATCAAGTTTGGCTCAGACGTCTCAAGAGCAGTGTCAATTTCAATTCATAGTAATGTAATGGCAGCAGAATGCTAAGTGACACAAAGAGCGAATCAAATGTTCTACACAGCGAACTTTCATTCATACATGAATACAGAAAAAATACGTTTACAAACAGTGTAAGAGGTCAGGGAATATAGTGCCCTTAGAGTCTGTGGAAAGTTATGGCTTGAAGATGAGATACTGCCAACTAATAGAGTCAATAAAATGAGGCATTCAGGAGTAGAGAACCATGCCATGAAATAGCTGCTGGTAAGCAATGAATCCATTTACATGTGAAAAGATGCTATAGTAATGAGAATTATGATACACAAAAGAAAAAACTTATAAATCATGAAAATACATGATAGTGTAATATAACATCAACAAAGAAAACATAAAAATAAGTGAGAGAGAAGGTGGAAGTATCAGTGTTCAAAGTAATTAAATTATATAATAAATGTGATGAAAATTTTTAAAAGAGCTAAAAAGAATCTGTATATTTACAGATGGCAAAACACATACATATATGTGCCCAAAACAAAAAAAACAGATTGTGTAGCCAAAGGAAGTAGAGTTCTACACAGGCATTTGCTTTACATAAAAATGTGTGACTATATTTTGAATTTCAATGTGTAGCACAAGCAATGGTTTAATAAATATATTAGACTATTTATTAACTATATTTAATAAATATATTAGACTATTAAATATATTTAATAAATATATTAGACTTGGTATGGTATTATTGGAAACTTACTGTTCTCAAACTTACTGTTACTGAGATTTTTTTTCTCCCAACATTGATAACTTCCCTTTGCTGCATTTGGACAAGTTTCTATAGCTCTGGCCATTTTTAGGTATTGATTTAGGCAATTTAAATCAATCTTTAATTTCACATTCAATTCAATGTTTTTCTATTCTCCCCAGGCAAGAGACAAAACAACAAAAGGGAAATTAATTTGTTTTCATCCTGTTTGCTCTACATTCTTTGTCTCTTGCTTCTGCAACTCAATTCTAGGGATAAAAATGGAAGGTACAAAACTTCCACAGGGAAAGGCTTTTTATTTATTCAGTGCTGTTAGTAATTTTATCTTGTATTTGAATTCCCTCTTTTACGAGAGACATATAAGTATAAGATCTTTAATGATGGTACATTAATGGGTTCTTTGGAGGACCTCAGGACTACAAAATCTCCAAACTTCATCCTTCTCTGAGTGTTATCTCTTCTGTTTGACTTTTCGGGAGATCTTTCTTCAGGCTTGCATCTGCTGTTGAATGCTTACTATCTACTTTTCTTAGCATTTAGTATTGCAACATGACATCCATTTGAAAATATACCCTTGTCCCACCAAACTCAGGAAGGAGACTTGGTACCACTATTGCCTTTTATGAATTTGCATTTTTATTGAAAATTGCTCTCTTTACCCTCCTACCTTCAGATTTTTTCAGGTAGAGATGAGACTCTTTCTCTCTCCAGAATGAAAACTGAAGTCTCTGGTGCTCTGCTTCCAAGGCAGTGTGAGCCTGGCCTACTAATTTTTGAGGTTCAGTAAGAATTTCACCTGAAATTCAGATGCCTGTTGTAAGGATAAATACAAACTCAACATAAGAGGTTTTTCAACCTTTTGGGTGAAAAGAAGGCAAGACTTTCCTACATTTTTAAAGAGCATTTACATTAGAAAATATGTAATTGTAAGGTTTTTCTTTTTGGCTTTTGGAAATGTATGTAAAATCTTTTAAAAGATAAATAATCCACTGGCCAGCTTTATGACAATAACATCTTTCTTAAGTAACTGGTAATCATCTCTTTGAAATGTAAGCCTCAAGGAAGACAGTGCCCTTATCTCTCAGTTTATGTGGAAAGTTAAGAGCCTAACTTGTAAGAGTACCCTGTTCCAAGTTGCAGAATTACTTCCTATCATAAAGATTGTCTTTGCAGTCTCTTAGTGGATTGCATGGAATGCATACCACATTCTGGTTTAATGCATATTCAGTAATAAAATTGTTTTCTATTTTTTTTTTAAGATAGAATTTCTCCATGTTGGTCTGCTAGTCTCCAACTCCTGACCTCAGGTGATCTGCCGGCCTAGGCCTCCCAAAGTGCTGGTTATACAGGTGCAAGCCACTGCACCCAGCCCAGTAAAATTGTTTTCTTTCTCTCCTACATTTGTGAAGAGGTTTTCTGAATCTGGAGAAAGCTTTTTGGGCACCCTTAATTGTATATAATAATGGGATACACAGTGATTTTACCATATAGGCAGATAGTGCCAAATGAAATCAAGCTAATTAACCTATCATCACCTTAAATAGTTATCAGTTATTTCTCCTTTCTAACTTTGTAGCTTTGACCAACGTCTCTCCATTGCCACCATCCCTTAGCTTATGGTAACCACTGTTCTGCTGTCTGCTTCTATGAGGTCCATTGTTTTGGATTCCCCATATAAGTGAGCACTTGCAGTATGTGTCTTTCTGTTCCTGGCCTATTTCATTTAACATTATGTCCTCCAGGTTTAACTGTGTTGAAGCAAAAAAGCTGAATAATATTCCATTGTGTATACAGTAAGTCCTCGTTTAAGTCACTAATAGGTTTTTGGAAGCTGCAACTTTAAGGGAATGATAGATGACAAAAACCAGTTTTATCATAGATTAATTGATATAAATGAGTTAAGTTTTATAGCATATTTTTGGTCACAAAATCATCACCAAACTTACAAAGACTCAAAAACATTTCTAATGTTAAACACTGAATAAGTGTGAGGTGATACATACATTTAAGAAAGATGGATAAAAACAAGTAAGATAATTACTTACCCAATCTTTGGTGAATCAGTGAGTGATGATGGTTATAGTGGTCGTGAGTTAAATTAAGGAATAACTGTTTGCAAAGCAAAAGTTGCAAGGAGCATCTCCTACCACTGTGCAGTTCAAAACCAAGCAATAATAAATATGATGCACTTACTGAGCGCTTGCATACCACATCATTTATTGTTGTGCATTATTATTCTACATGATTATTATACACTTTACAAATATTTATTTTACAATAATTTGTTTCATTCATTCAATCATTCATTTTCTAACTAACTTATTCCAGTTCTGGGTCATGGATGGTCAAAGCATATCACCAGGGCTCAGGGCACAAGGCAGGAACTAACCCTGGACAGGACACTTTTCTGTTACAGGGCCCAGTATCTCTCTGTCTCTCTGTCTCTGTCTCTGTCTCTGTCTCCCTCTCTCTCTCTCTCTCCCTCCCTCTCCCCGCTACTCAGACAGAACCTAACATGCACAACTTTGAGAGGTGAAAGAAAACCAGAATACCTGGAGAAAACCCACACAGACACGGCGAGAACGTGCAAATTTCTCACAGATGGCCCTGACTCTCATTAACTGATTTTTGACAAGAATGTCAAGACTATTCAAAGGAAAAAGGGTAATCTTTTCAAAAAATGGTGTGAAAAAACTATATCCACATCCAAAGAATGTAGACAGACCTACTGAACTTTTATCTAGCATCAAATTCAGGTCTGCACTGAATGTGTTATACTTTCTGATTCCCCTCTCATATGTCCCTTTTTTGATCCCCTGTAGAGGATTAATTTCAGAAATCACTTTGGCATTTTCCCTTAGGGAATAGGCAATTGCTGAATTCATTTACAATACCTGTATGACCTTAAACTTCCCATTCAGTTCTTTGATTTGAGTTTCTTTTAATTTGTGAGCATGTGGGTAAGACACGTGCTCAAAGTTTTCTTCATGGCTTAAATTAAAGGTGGATTTTGGAGACAACCAATCTAGAAATGCCTAGCAAGGCATAAAATTAATCATTTAAAGCTAGGATATCTTAAATATCCTCAGGATTCAGGTGTCTTAACGTTTAAAAGAAGAAAAACATTTTTTGCTTCTAATATATGAAAAGTTATATGTGGTATAGTCTATTCCTTGTAGTTGAAACAGGAAAAGGCTGTAATTGTATAATTAATTTATGGTCAGACACCAGTCATTTGCATTCTGAAGCTGCCTGAGTCTGCTTAGTCTTACCCTTTAGCTGATGCGTGTCTAGATGGCAATAACTTATCAAGCCTCTTCTGGTTGTCTTTTGTTAGGTTACACTTGTGTTTCAAAGTTGATTGAGCCACCCTCAACCCCATTTATACAATCTCATGCTTGTCCCTTTGTTCAAACTTATGAGTACCTTGTGCTTGTTGGGGCCCATAATCATTTATTTGAGGTATGGCACATGCAGCCAACATATTAGAAAACTGTTGATGAAACATAGAAATAGCCATTCACCTAAAACAACGAACTGCTGTGTCCTGCAATGACAAAATATTAAGAAACTTAAGTCGTCATATCTCTTACCTTGGCCCATGTATGTATATTTGACTTTCATGCATGGGCCAAGGTAAGCAATATGAAAAAACAACCGTATATTTATAAATTTGTGAAAATCAGACTTATGGCTCAAAATAGGCATCTAAAAAATAGATTTAAAATATCCCACTTATTGCCAGGTGTGGTGGTGCACACATGTAATGTCAGCACTTTGGAAGGCCAAGGTAGTCAGATCACTTGAGGTCAGGAGTTCGAGACCAGCCTGTCCAACATGATGAAATCCTGCCTCTGCTAAAAGTACAAAAATTAGCCGGGGATGGTGGTGGGCACCTGTAATTCCAGCTACTTGGGAGGCTGAGGCAGAGAATCGTTTGAACCCAGGAGGCAGAGGTTGTAGAGAGCTGAGATCACCACAACTGCCTTTCAGCTTGGGCAACAGAGCTAGATTGATTCCAAAATAAATACATAAATAAATAAAAAACCTCCAAGCCCCACACGTGCATCCTAATTCCAACAAGATTTTCCTTGTAATGTACACTTTACTCCTCCATATTCTCCTTACCCCTTCTCAACGTTTTCAGCCATATAGCACATATTGGAATAAAAGGGGTCTCCGTTAGTAATACTACACTTCTGGACTCAAGTAGTAAATCAGTTGAAAAGCAATGACATAAGATGTAGATGAAAGACAGAGCAGATATTGGTTAATGGTTTTCCTAGTACCAAAGCCCAGGCTTACGACTTGTACGCCTAGCAGGGGTAGGCTGGTACAGGAATCTCCTTTTTAAGACAGAACCTGTACCCGAAATTGCAGAGCAGGCTCATGTTTTATGTGGCTAACTACTCACTGAGTGATAAAGAAGAGGTCTGGTCAACAAGTGCCCTCCCTCCCCTTTTGGACTTAGCAATTAAGTCAGTCATTTACTTTTCCTGCTTTGCCTTGAGTGAACGGATGGATTTAAGTCAGTATTGTTACACTAAGGTTGCTTCTACTATTAGAGACCATCAAGGGGAAGCGTTACTCAAATCTCCAAATCCTGCACTTTTTTTCCCAAACTCCCACCAACATATTGTATTCTAAAATACTTCTAGCTACATCTTTCAACAACGTTTACCAGATTTCTCTTGATTCCTGTCTCTCAAACTTCAGGAGATCTCGGCTGATACTTATTTTGAATGAAAATGGTTCTGAAGGAAAACAAAAAAGATGTGTTTTCACTGGGAAGAAAAGGGCTTTGTTTCCTTCTATATCTGCAGCCCAAGACTTACCTCCTTCCTGTAACAACTGGTATTATGAAATGGTCATTATTTTTGTTACTACATTTGCAGCATTCTGTAGGTTTTCATTCTAAACAGTCTACAGTTTAATAGTATGGGTAGATTGTTTCATTTTTTTCTATAACTCATTATTTTTATTATACTTTAATTTCTGGTGTTCATGTGCAGAACATGCAGGTTTGCTACATAGGTACACACGTGCCATGGTGATTTGCTGCATTCACCACGCCATCATCTACATTAGGTATTTCTTCTAATGCTGTCCCTCCCATAGCGCCCCACCTCCTGACAGGTCCCGGTGGGTGATGTTCCCCAGTGTGTGTTGTTCAACTCCTACTTATAAGTGAGAACACGTGATGTTTGGTTTTCTGTTCTTGTGTTCGTTTGCTGAGAATGATGGTTTCCAGCTTCATCCATGTCCCTACAAAGGACATAAACTCATCTTTTCTTATGGCCACATAGTATTCTGTAGTGTATATGTGCCACATTTTCTTTATCCAGTCTATCATTGATGTGCATTTGGGTTGGTTCCAAGTCTTTGCTATTGTGAACAGTGCTGCAATAAACATACATTTATTTAACCAACCTTGCATCACAGGGATGAAGCCGACTTGATCGTGGTGGATAAACTTTTTGATGTGCTGCTGGATTCAGTTTGCCGGTATTTTATTGAGGATTTTCACATAGATATTCATGAGAGAAATTGGCCTGAAATTTTTTTTTTAGTTGTGTCTCTGCCAGCTTTTGGTATGAAGATGATGTTGGCCTCATAAGATGAGTTAGGGAGGAGTCTGTCTTTTTCTGTTGTTTGGAATCATTTCAGAAGGAATGGTACCAGCTTCTCTTTGTACTTCTAATAGAATTCTGCTGTGAATCCATCTAGTCCTGGGCTTTTTTTTAATTGGTAGGCTATTAATTGCTGCCTCAATTTCAGACCTTGTTATTGGTCTATTCAGGGATTTGACTTCTTCCTGCTTTAGTCTTGGGAGGGTGTAAGTGTCCAGGAATTTATCCATTTCTTCTAGATTTTCTGGTTTATTTGCATAGAGTTGTCTATAGTATTCTCTGATGGTAGTTTGTATTTCTGTAGGATCAGTGGTAATATCCCCTTTATCATTTTATATTGCATCTATTTGGTTATTCTCTCTTTTCTTCTTTATTAGTTTGGCTAGTGGTCTATCTATATTATTGATCTTTTCAGAAAACCAGCTCCTGGATTCATTGATTTTTTTGAAGGGTTTCTCATGTCTCTATCTCCTTCAGTTCTGCTCTATCTTAATAATTTTTTGTTTTCTGCTAGCTTTTGAGTTGTTAGCTCTTGCTTTTCTAGTTCTTTTAATTGTGACATTAGGGTGTCGATTTTAGATCTTTCCTGCTTTCTCTTGTGGGCATTTAGTGCTATACATTTTCCTCTACACACTGCTTTACATGTGTCCCAGAGATTCTGGTACATTGTGTCTTCCTTTTCTCATTGGTTTCAAAGAACATATTTATTTCTGCCTTCATTTTGCTATTTATCCAGTAGTCATTCAGGAGCAGGTCGTTCAGTTTCCATGTAGCTGTGATGTTTTGAGTGAGTTTCTTAATCCTGAGTTTTAATTTGATTGCACCATGGTCTGAGAGACTGTTTGTTATGATTTCCGTTCTTTTCCATTTGCTGAGGAGTGTTTTACTTCTAATTATGTGGTTGGTTTTTAGAATAAGTGCAATATGATGCTGTGAAGAATGCATATTCTGTGGATTTGAGGTGGAGAGTTCTGTAGCTATCTATTAGGGCAGCTTGGTCCAGAGCTTAGTTCATGTCCTAGATATCCTTGTGTAACTCATATTATTAAAGAATGAGCAATGGGGGATGTTAAACAGAAGAAGAACCCATATGCATTTGCAGTATTGGTCTAACGTAGAGAAGCTATGTTTTATCTTGGTCAGGAATCTTAAAAATTTTACAAATCTGTATTTTGTTCACTGGAAAAAAGCAGAATGCATGATGCTTCAAATTTATTTCAAAGAGCAAACTTTTAACTCACTTTTAGCCAGTTATCATGGCCATTATTAAACCATCTTCTACTGGGCTTTTCCAATCTCCTCTTATCTATCCACAAACAACCTATACCCCTTTATGAACAATCTGTCGTTTTGTAAAATAATGTCTCTGTGTTTTTTATTTTTAATATTCCATAAAGTATACCTCTGTCAATTAAATAATTTGGATGATGACATCAATTCACAATGCTTCCTAGCATGATATTCTAAATTCATTTTTGAGATATCAAATTGCCTATATATATTTTTGCCTATATATATATATATATATGTGCCTATATATATATAAAATGTTTGCCTTTGTATCTCCTTTTAATATTCTATAAATTATAGCACTACAGTTTAAACACACACAAATTTATAATTGTTATATATACACTCAAATATATCTATATATCTATTATACATATATATGTGTGTATATATATAAATATATAATCAGATTATATATATATATATATATATATATATATATGTATAATCAGATAGGAAACAGTAGCTACCTGTCAAGAGGTCATCAAACCTCATATATAAAAGAAAACATACCTTATTTATTTTAGCTGGTAAGGTAAATTATTCTACCTTGAGAAAATTTCTAATGACTGATTTAAGTACAAATTTGTTGTTAAAGAATAAAGAGAAATAGAGTGAAGATCTTAAATGTAATTACCCCTTATAACAGTTTATTCTGATTCCATTGCATATTGTCTGCATATAAAATTCATATATTTTTCAATTTGATATTTAATATTATTCTAATATTATTTCAACAATGTTTTAGAAACACTTCAATAAATTTTTTCAGAATTTGTCAAGATGGTCCAACTGTACTTGGAGTAGTTTTGTTCTCTTATGACAGCTGTGAATTCTGTAGAGCTACCCTCCTTTCAGCCCCAGGCCCAATCTAGGGCTCCCAGGTAAAATTCCCCTGCTCCTTGGCCAGATTTTCCTGTGTTTGGGTACATATAAGCAGAGATGGAGAATAACGAAATAAAATCACACTGAGGAGAAACATGATGAGAGGATGTGATGTCTTTTTCTTTTCCAGATCACGTTTCTCCAAAATGTCAATTTGTCTTCAACCATCTTTGAAGTAATTTCCCCTACCTTGCAAAGTATAAGCTGGGTATATCCTCTTTTCATATTTTAAAACCTGCTCCAAATATGTCACTTCCATTCTTAACAAAGACACTTTTCTTCCCTATCTCCAAACTAGTAAAATGACAAAAAAGTAAATAAACTTTTAACTAAGAGGTTTCTGTAACATTTTGCTAAAAATTCTGCTTGTTATGAACAAGAGAACGGAAGAGGAATATTGTTATGGAGAATGAAAGAGACGATGTGAGACATTAAGCAGTGTCTGTGCTAGACAGCTGTCTGGCTGGAGCCCTCCAGAGGGAAATTAAGAAGCACAAGTAGTATAAGAGGTAAGAATTGCTTTTTCTTTTGCCTGGAAGTGCAAATAATGCCACAATTCTTAATTTTCTTACATTTATTTAGTATAAGGCTGTAGCACTAATGTACTCAGATTGGTTGATGTCTACTCTCCATCTTGATTTGGGTTTCAGAGTAGAAGGTGAACAGGGTGAGTTATTACCAATCGTAGAAAGAAGTCCCAGCTGTTAAGAGTGTGTGATTAGTGCTGCCCGGCCCCGTGCCAGTGTGGTTATAAAGCCTCCTGGTGCAGACCTCTGTGAGGGCAAGCGGTTCCACGGCCGCTGCAGTCCGTCTACACTGAAGGTAAGCACTAGGGTGATTCCTAACCATGTGTTTTCCTGATATTCATGTAATAGGAAAACAAATCTACCATAAACAGGTACGCAGTATAAGTTTCCAGTAGATTATATTATGAAATCCTCAGTAAGTTAATGAAGTAACTCAGCTTTTTAAATTTTTTTTTTCCCAAAAAAATTGAGACTAAAATTTTTACTGGTGGCAGGAATCTGAGTTTCCCTGAGTTACCGGTGGTGTATCTGTTTGGGTCTGCAGCAACTACAATTCTTACCTCCTCGGAGGAAAAAAATTTGACTGAGGGGCACAAGACAGAAGGAGAGACAGAGGCAAGTTTCAGAGCGGGAGTGAAAGTTTATTAAAAAGCTTTAGAACAGCAAGTAAAGGAAAGAAAAGAAGTTGACTTGGGGTTTTATACGCTCACCTACTTCCTGGATCTTGCATTACTTTTCCCCATTCCTGGGATTTTACTGAGACGCCACTGATCAGTTTCAGGAGTTTTCTATTAGGAGGCTGCTTTTCCCTGGTGCCAGCTGTGACCAATTATTATCTTAGAGAAACAGTTAACAACCACCTGACCATCACCTAATGGTCACCCAACACTCCTGGTGTGTGTGTGTGTTGGGGGAGCCCTCTCCTGCCCTGCTTATACCTGACTAGCTACCCTCTATAAAAAAAAAGACCTTTCCTGGAGACCAAAAGATCAAATGCAATGATTCCACATATATTTAATTTTCTTAAATGTGGGAAGCCATAGTTGGGAAGATATTATTGTGCTCGCTTATTTGTTTATTTTTTATATACCCATTATTATTATCAAAATATTTGTTAGGCTTCCCCTACTCTCTTCATACAATGCCTTTCTGGACAGGAGAAACAAAGTATTTCACTGGTTTGTTTCCTTTGGCAATCTACATGCCTCTGCATTTTTCTATAATAAGTGAATTAATTTTAAATAGTTTTTATCTTTCCATATGTACCTAAATATTAGCTCGATAAAATAATACCTAAAAAACTGAAATATAATTGCTTTTTCCATAACATTGAATAACGAAAAAAGATGCTGAAAATTATTACTCTTTATGTGTGTGCATAAAAAGATATTCTGGCCTTTGATTGTATCACTAGTTAGAGATCTATTTCCTCTGAAACAATATATTTTCTTTTTATGTCATGAGTTACTTTCTATAATAATTCACTGGGGTTGGTGTTTGTAGTATAATTGGTTATATATTATATTTTCAGAGGTTTACAGATTTCATGTTTGCCTAATTGTACTAGTAAAAAATGACAACTGGAGACATTTAATTTTACTGTACCTTGAAGGCTAAACCCTCCTCATTAAATAATGCATCCCTAAATTGCAATCCCATATTGAGCAATTTCTATTATATATGTTCCTTGTGAATGTGTCAACAAATTTTTCATTCCCTAGTCACCTGAAAGAAAATTTTCAAACAAAAAGAAATTGTCCCCGATGGTACAGAGTAATAACTGTTATGTTGATGCAAGCTTTGATAAGAAGAGTACATAGATTGGAGAACCCTTGGGGCCACTTAGGAAGGCTGCTGAGTTAACAGAGTCTGCAAGGTTAGATCTCCCTTGCATGTAATTGGAATTGGCCTTCAG
Source organism: Plecturocebus donacophilus (assembly GCA_004027715.1). Lineage (NCBI taxonomy): Eukaryota > Metazoa > Chordata > Mammalia > Primates > Pitheciidae > Plecturocebus > Plecturocebus donacophilus. The sequence continues at coordinate 55,453 of PVKP010009221.1, read as the reverse complement.
GGCTCCATGTGGACTCATAAATGATATAAAATGGAATACCCAAACTTCAGTCATTATGTATATTCACTTCAAATAGTAAAGTATTTTTGTCCTATGCAAGGATGATTAACAATACTTTTCTCCAGGAGAGGAAAGCTTCTATTCTTCCTTGTAAAGCAAAACATTCCTGTGGACTCTTTCAGTGTTTGAGAAAATAGTTCAAATGTTCTTGCTAGAGTGAATCAGCAAAGTGATGTTTCTTGATGACACTGAGTGGCCCTTCATAGCTCTTGAGGGTGTGATTCCATCAGCCATCAAGTTTGATAATAATGGAACATAAAATAGAATTTGATGAGATATATGTTAAAATAGTTTTATAGAAAAGCAAAATGTAAGTGAAATGGTAGATAGTACATGATAAATATTCCATCAGTATATAGCACAACCAATTTTTCTCCTATCACAGAGATATGTTTTTCTTAAGCATCCATTTATGGGTGCATGTACTCAGAACTAAGCAAATATTTCTCAGACTTTCGGCTCATGATGTACTATGCTGTATGTAAGATAAAGGAGCACAAGCCAGGATCTGCATGGAATCACGCTCCATCTGCTGCCCAGTGGCTCTGCTCCAGGTAGAACTGTGGAATCTTCTTTATTACATTTAGCCCTCTGCCAGCATTAGCACCTGGATGTACTTTAACTCCAGTCACTAGGATGTACTTTAGGCAGATGCCTGACAGGAAAGAAAAACACATCGTGCAGAAGTGCAGAGTATTTCACTTTCTTTTATGCTCAGAAGGGTGGTAAATAAAAGCTTTACTTGCTGAGACTTTGACCTCCAATATGAACACAGGATGTCCATAGTTCTTGTCCATGTAATAGCTACCCTCTGGAACAAAATCTCTTCATTATATAGGATTTACAGGATGTCAGCTCTCTGCAGTTGATGGTTGAGCAATAAAATGACTCCCAAAAGGCTGCTTGCAGGCTTGACTGGGGTCAGTCATGATGCCAGCCCTGGTGAGCAGAGTCAGGCTGATCTCTGTACCTTGCTTCATTATAAGGAACCTCAGCTTTAGGAGATTTAACTTTTGTTGCTACTCTTCTCAGGACACATCTGCACCAAGCCTTTTATTTGCCAGGGGCATTTTTTTCTTGGTTAAATATGCACACATACTTAAACAGTCAAGGTAAGAGACCTAAGGAGGTATATTAGTGTGATTCAATATTAAGTGGGGCTTTTACATATGGGGAGACTGTTTTCCATAAATATTTATGGAATAGATTTGTGTTTGCTCCTTCCTGCTTGTACACATGTATTATTACTAATTTGACAGTGAAGGCTAACAGTAAATTTTCAGCATCATTTTTCTTTCTGAGGTGTGTATTAGTTTTCTATTTCTGCTGTAAAAATTTACCACAAGCTTCATAGCACAAAACAGCCAAAAAAAATATTTTCTTATAGTTCTGTAGGTCAGATGCCCAACACAGGTTTCACAGGACTAAAATCAAGGTGTTGGCAGGGATGCATATCCTTACGGAGGGAAGAGGGAAATCAATTTCCTTGCCTTTTCTAGCTTTTAGAGATGGCCAGCATTCATTGGCTCATAGAATAGCCTCTTTTCTCCATTTTTAAAATCAGCAATGGTGACTTGAGTCCTTCCCATATCCTATTACCTCACTTACTCTTCTGCCTCCTCCTTCTGTTTTTAGGGACTCCTGGGATTACATTGAACCTATCTGAATAATACAGAATAATTTCCCTATTTTAATTCAGTTTGGTAGCAACTTTTAATTCTACCAGCAACTTTAAGTTCCCTATGCTGTGTAACATAATGTAGCGCATTTCCAGCTATTAGGGATGAGCATGTGGACATCTTTGGGAAGACAGATGTTTCTCTGCTTACCACAAAGTGTATGAAATGTCAGAATCTTATTTTAGTCTGTAAGGGTTCAGCACTAGGCTTAAGTGGTTGCTGTTGTCAATAGTATTGTTTCTGCCAGTGGAGAGTTGCGTCTGTCAGGCACTGTTCTCCCCACCCGCTCCTCAAAAAGGCCCCGGGGTCACTGGGCTTTACGACCTGCTCCCATGTGGGTTCACACATCCTCTCCCCATGTGAAAGGCCGCCTTTAGAGCAGTTTGTGACGGTATCAGTTCCTGCCATGGCAGAATCATGGGTGCTCATCCCACTCTTGGAATCATCCGGTATCCAGTGTAAGGAATCCTCCAGTAGGGGCTGACCACTTCTCTTTCACTCAAGGCACCAGCTTCTTTTTTTGCCTTCAATCTGATATGAAAATTTAAAATTTTAATGCAGTTAATCGTAAAAGTCAAAGGCCAAAGCTGTGGTTGGGGGATGTCCTCCATGGTTCATTAACCCAGTGTGGTTAGAAGAACCTGACCTTAGAACAGTAAGGGGTAGTTACTGTTCTAGGAAAGAAAATATGTGAAACAAAAATTTCCAGTCTTTCTAATATGGTTTGGATATTTGTCCCCTCCAAATGCCCTGTTGAAATGTGATCCCCAATGTTGACGGTGCGGCCTGATGGTGGGTCCCTCACAAATGGCTTGATGCCCTCCCTCCGCACCATGGGAACGAGTGACTTCTCTCTCTGTTGGTTCATGTGAGAGCTGGTTGTAAAAGCAGCCTGGCACCACCTTCCTTTTCTTGCTCCCTCTCTCACTGTGTGACACGCTTGATCCCTCTTCACTTTCTGCCATGAGTAAAAGCTTTCTGAGATCTCACCAGAAGCCTAGCAGATGTAGGTGCCATGCTTCTATAGCCTACAGAACCAAGAGCCCCAAATAAAGCTCTTTTCTTTATAAATTACCCACTATCAGGTATTCCTTTAGAGCAACATAAAACAGATTAATACATTTTCTTTCCTTGAATATTCTCTACTTTTCCTATTCTTCCTTATTTCCCCTCTTTTCTTACTCCTTTCTTGTCCTCAAGTACTTTCTGCTATATAGAGAAGAGGGAAGATATCCTATAATGATAGAAAATTTCTTACTATTGTAGTTATTCTTATAATGATAAAACTAAGTCTCTACCTCCACGTGCTACTTCTGTTCTCTCGGAACTAATATTTTATATGTTGCAGAGGAGATTGGAGGCATAAAAGATGCTTTCTTTCCTGCAGAAACAGACTAAAAAAATAAAGTGAAAAATATTTAGGTATACACATAGAGGTGTGTAACAGTAGGCAAAACAAAAGTAGACACTGTTTGGAGGGAAATTGTAATAAACCTAAGCCATAAGTGAAATAATTGAATAAAAACAAGATAGTGATGAATAAGGGTGATAATTGAAATGTCCCTATTTTAAAAAGAAAAAAAAAAGAGTAAGAAAAGCATAACAGAAGTCAAGGAAAGGCAAGAAAGGAAGGAAAGAAGGAAGGAGAGGTGTCAGGGAAAGAGAAAGGAAGAAAGAGAAAAGAAAGAAAAAGAAAGAGAAGGAAAGAGGGAGAGAGAGAAGGAAGGGAGGAAGGAAGGAAAGAAAAATGGAGAGAAAGGAAAGATGTAAGGAGAAAAGGCAATGGGAAAGTAGAAAGACTTAAAATGAAATGCTATTTTTATGAGAATATGCTTGTCTTTGAGAGGGACACAATTTGTTTTATTTAATGATGAAATAAACTTGTGCCATCAAATATTACTGACATGACAACACCCTAGAATAAGCTTAACAATATCAAATAGGAAACTGATGATATAAGGAAATGTGGTGGCATCCGTGTGAAATTGATTAGTGCATTATTTAATGTACAGCCCAGGAATTACCACACCACACAGCACAAGAAAATTCATTGTGGAGTCACTGCACTATATATAAATTTAAAGTTGAAAAGAGACTCGATTTTTAGATACCAAAGATGCTTTTAGTAGTGATTTGCTGTAGTAGTGTTGCCCTAGGATACTATATTTTAAATATGATAATTACTCCACAAAATGTATAATCTATGACCAATTTATTTTTCTTATCTTACCTTTTCCTTTTCTTACTGAACTGTAATTGTTTTTGTAGTGGTTCATGTTGAAATATTGTATGCTACATGATAAAAAATATTTGGATGTTTTATTGCTTCTCTGATACCAGAGAAACATAGTGACCTAACTTTCCATTTCTTGGCTACTTAAAATCTTCTTGAATTACACATTTTTTACAGTGTAATTTAAAAATCATCACCTTGTTCTCTGAAAATATTGTTAATGTAAATATTATAATGCTTACAATAAGAGAAAATAGTTGAAGGCATTTAATGTTTTTATTTTATTGTGTATTTATTAAAAATACAGGATGAGTATCCCTAATTTGAAATTATGCAATATGAAATGCTCCAAAATCTGAAATTTTTGAGCACCAACATGATAACACAGTGGAACTTTCCACACCTGTCCTTATGTACACAATTATTACTTTCATTTCATGTAAAAATTATTTGAAAATATTGTATGAAATTACTTCCAGGCTATGTGTATAAGGTGTATATGAATAAAGTTTATATTTAGACTTGGGCTTATCCCCAATATATCTATCTCATTATATATACACAAATATTCCTAAATCCAAAGCATTCCAAAATCCATAACATTTCTGCTCCCCAGGATTTCAAATAAGAAGTAGACAACCTGTAATACATTCTGTAGCTCGTGATTGTAGGCCATAACAAATAGCATCTTTCAGTTTAAGCAAAAAAAATAATAGCTAAAGTTTCCATTGTTTTCCTTTCTTGACAGAACAGCAGTTTATCCTTTTTACTGTTATATACCCAAACCTCTTAGGAGATTATCTGGCACATAATATACTGTCAAAGTATATCGATTAAATGTATGAATATATAATATTTCATGGTGGCTCCTACTTAATATGTCAGTGGCATATATTTCTCTTATTTAAATGTAAAACTCATGAAGAAAAACGTGAGGAGCTCATGTCTCACTTATATGATTAGATTCACTCTCAACCTTAGTCTTATTGTAAACAAGTTCATTTATAAAACCTAGAAAATTACTGATTGTGGAGTGTTATAATGCATCCACTGAAATTATGAAGGGGAAAAGCATTCCATATTTGTATGTACTTCTGAACAGATGATTGGTCTGCAGGAAAAAATAACCCTCAGGGCCACCCTTAAGCAAGGAAGATATTTTTGTATAGGCATCCAGGAATGATGATTTTTGCATCTGGGAAATCTCATGTGTGTTCAGCACTCTTTGGGGAAATCTATCTCATAGTCTAAGACCAAAAATCCTTTAGTTCCAGCAATTAAAAAAGGATTTTTCATCTGTTTCATTTATTAATTCTTACGCTCCAAGAATGTAATGATGAATAAGGCACAGTCCTTGATCTCAAGGAGTAGAACACATAATGAGGAACAGAAGAGACTCACTTTGGGGCTGTATCGAGCATGTATATCGATCTAGAATGGTCGTAAAGAAAAAATTTTGAGGAGCATTGAGAAAGGGCACCATGACTCCATGCAAGCGAATTTCCTGGGCCAGCAAAACAATGCATCAAATGTGTTTCACGCTTCAAAGTTAAGACAGAATGCTACTTCTCCAAAATCAAATACTATAACTTAGGTGTGAATACCGAAAAAAAAGTTTTTCTAGCTTCCATCATGGTGTCCTATTGTTCGGGGTGATCGGAAATAAATAGAGATAACAAAATAGTGTAGATTACTTTTTCTTTGTGTTTCATTGCTCCGATAAAGCAATTAAAGTAAGATTTAAAGTAATTAAACCAATTACTCTTATCACCATGAAACAAATGGGTTTTTGTATATATTTTTTAATCTGAAAAGCTATGCTATTAAAAATAAATTTTCTTTTCTTTTCTTTTTTTTCCCCAGAAAGGGTCATGCTTTGTTACTAAGGCTAGAGCACAGTGATGAGATCACTAGTCACAGCAGCCTGGACCTCCTGAGCTTAAGCCATCCTCCCATTTCAGACTCCTGGTGTTATAAGCTCACACCACCATGCCTGGCTAAATTTTTAAATTATTGTAGGGTTAGGTTCTCACCATGTTGCCCAGGCTGTTTTCAAATTCTTGGACTCAAGCAATCCACCCATTGTGCCCTCCCAAAGTGCTGAGATTACAGACATGAGCCACCACACTGGACTTCTAAAAATGAATTTTCTAAAGTTACATTTCCCTTCTTGTTCCTGTCACCTTATCTACCCTAATACATTCCTATTTTCTATACCCTCTTCCTTTTATTGCCTGCTTTCCACTAGAGCTGCCATGCACATACACTCCATTGCTGACATCTGCAACCTGATTTTCCTATGCACTCTTAGACATACCCTAATTCTCTCTGACATACAATTCCTGTCACTCATATGTCTCGTAGATACAAGACATATCTTTTTAAAGAGCCTCTTTACAATTCATTTCTTCTATATATTCTTTCTCTGCTTCTACATATATATCCTCCCTTATTATCAACCTCTTCTACATATGTATTTTCAGGTTAATGTGTAAATCAGCAAGACCAAATAGGATCACATTAAAAAAAAAGGCAGCAGTGCCAATACACCATGCACCAACTACACCACTGCACCCGCATTAGCGACCTAGCAAAACGCAACTTGTTACAGAGTTGAGAAAACACACAATGAATTGCAACACTGACTCTTTCTTAAGTGAGTGCACACACACATAAACCCACACCACATACAGAAAGGTGTGCACACCACTCCTCCCCCCACCTCCACCCACACCTCTCATTGCTGCTTACTTCCTTGTTCTAAGTTCAAACTGTCTCAGTGACTTGGTAGTATGGAAAGTATAGGGGACAGACTGCATGGTGGTGCATAGCACGTGGAAGGGAAGGAATGTTTCTGAGAATCCTATTACTCTGTGAGCCCAACATCCTTGGGAAATGATGAGTGAAGGTACTGTGTGTATTACAGTGGAATCAAGGGCTAAGAAGATGTGGAATGGAAACTGCCTGTGCACATATTTTATATTGCTGATTATTTTAAAAAGACAGGAAGTTGTCATCAAATGTTATCAAGAAGTTTTCTTATTCAAGAGAGATTACATGATTTTTTTAATAGGCAGAAGATCACAGTGCAAACTCTACAACAAAGTAACTCTTATTTGCACACTTGGACATAAGTGTAAAAACAATATTGTAATTGATTATTTTCCACTGGGAATAAGGTACTTTTTAACATGTTTCCTTACAAATAAAATGTTCAGTGACAAACACCTATTTTATCAAATTCTACATGGGCCACAGTATTAGCTCTGTAAGAAAGTGAGACTCTCATTTGGGGTTACCTTTTCACCAGACTAGTGCAATACAAGCAAAACTAGGTAAGTCTAAACTGACAAAGATGTTATTTGAATTATATTAATACAAATTGAATATAAAATTTTCCTTTCTAGTTGACGCTTGAAAGATTTGAGCAGAAACGTTTACAATTTATTTCTAATTTTCAAGAATTTTAAGTAATGTCTTATCAAGAAGTAAGCTACATATTAAATATCAAATACAGATTACAGAAAAAATTTGGTATTGTTTGAGAAAAAGTACTTTGCAATAAAACTAAGCAGATTTTTGTGTCTTAGTCCTGAATATCCATTATATGACTTCTCATCTGTTTTCTCAAAGTAATTGGAATTTTCTACTTCACCTTGCATTCATACAAGTACAAAAGTCCCTTTTCTATGTAGAATTTCTGTTGTTCCAGGTGCTGAAGGGATTCCATGCATTATTTTATTTTGAAAAGTTACCATATATCTTAACAAAGTTACTGTATATAACTGGAATTAATATGCATTGTTTTAATATATATATAGACACTACACTTATATTTCAGTGCCCCTGAGTCTTAAGGGTTTCCCTATTTAAAAATTTTCTTTTTTTTTTAATTATACTTTGAGTTCTGGGGTTCATGTGCAGAACGTGCAGGTTTGTTATATAGGTATACACTTGCCATGGTGGTTTGCTGCTTCCATCACCCCGTCATCTATATTAGGTTGTCCTCCTAATGCTATCCCTCCCCTATCCCCCCAGCTGCTCCTATCCCTCCCCTTGCGCCCTCATCCACTGACAGGCCCTGGTGTGTGATGTTCCTCTCCCTGTGTCCATGTGTTCTCATTGTTCAACACCCACTTACGAGTGAGAGCATGTGGTGTTTTATTTTCTGTTCTTGTGTCAGTTTGCTAAGAATGATAGTTTCCAGCTTCATCCATGTACCTGCAAAGGACACGAACTCATCCTCTTTTAAGGCTACATAGTATTCCACGGTGTATATGTGCCACATTTTCTTTATCCAGTCTATCATTGGTGGGCATTTGGGTTGGTTCCAAGTGTTCGATATTGTGAACAGTGCTGCAGTAAACATACGTGTACGTGTGTCTTTGTAATAGAATGAAACTAGAAATAGCATTTGACCCAGCAATCTCATTACTGAGTATATACCTAAAGGATTAAAATTTTCTTTGTTTACCTAAAGTATCTTTTGACTTTTGAATATTATATGGTCATTTCTAGGTACAAACACGGTTTTTCCATAAATGGTAATGGAACTTTTAAAAAATAGTCTTTTTTTTCCTTTTAAGCTGGCCCCTTCCCCCTTTATTTATCTTTCTCCAAGATAGATAAAGCTAGAAAAAGCTTTTTTTTTCTCAATAAATATTTATTGAATTTAAGGAATGGATAACATTAAACAATATAAAGGTAGGTTACTATCTGATTCAGGAATTTTATTTATTTTATTATACTTTAGGTTTTGGGGTACATGTGCAGGTCATGCAGGATTGGTTACATAGGTATACACATGCCATGGTGGTTTGCTGCATCTGTCACCCCAACATCTATATTAGGTATTTCTCCTAATGTTACCCCTCCCCAATCCCCTGACCTCCTGCTATCCCTCCCCAGTTCCCCCACCGCCATGCCCCAACAGGCCCCAGTGTGTGATGTTCCCTCCCTGTGTGCATGTGTTCTCATTGTTTAACTCCCGCTTATGAGTGAGAACATGTGGTATTTGGTTTTCTGCTCTTGTGTCAGTTTGCTTAGAATGATGGTTTCCAGCTTCATCCATGTCCTTGCAAAGGACATGAACTCATCCTTTTTTATGACAGCATAGTATTCCATGGTGTATATGTGCCACATTTTCTTTATCCGATCTATCTTTGATGGGCCTTTGGGTTTTTTCCAAGTCTCTGCTATTGTAACCAGTGCTGCAATAAATGTACGTGTGCTTGTGTCTTTATAATCCAGTGATTTCTAATCCTTTGGGTATATATCCAATAATGGGATGCTTGGGTCAAATGGTATATCTATTTCTAGATCCTTGAGGAGTCACCACACTATCTTCCACAATGGTTGAACTAATTTACACTCTCACCAACAGTGTAAAAGCATTCCTATTTCTCCACATCCTCTCCAGTGTCTGTTGACTCCAGAATTTTTCATGATTGCCATTCTAACTGGCATGAGATGGTATCTCTATGTGGTTTTGATTTGCATTTCTCTAATGACCAGTGATGATGAGCTTTTTTTCATATATTTGTTGGCTGTATAAATGTCTTCTTTTGAAAAGTGTCTGTTCATATCATTCTCCCATTTATTGATGGCGTTGTTTGTTTTTTTTCTTGTAAATTTGTTTAAGTTATTTGTAGATTCTGGTTATTAACCCTTTGTCAAATGGGTAGATTGCAAAAATTTTTTCTGATTATCTTAGTTGCTGGTTCACTCTAATGATTATTTCTTTTGTTGTGCAAAAGCTCTTAGATTTAATTAGATCCCATTAGTCTATTTTGGCTTTTGTTGCCAATGCTTTTGATTTTTTCAGACATGAAGTCCTTGCCTATGCCTATGTCCTCAACGATACTGCCTAGGTTTTCTTCTAGGGTTTTTATGGTGTTAGATCTTATGTTTAAATCTTTAATTCATCTTCAGTTAATTTTGGTATAACATGTAAAGAAGGGGTCCAGTTTCAGTTTTCTGCATATGGCTAGCCAGTTTTCCCAACACCATTTATTAAATAGGGAATCCTTTCCCCATTGCTTGTTTTTGTCAGGTTTGTCAAAGATCAGGTGGTCATAGCTGTGTGGTATTACTTCTGAGGCCTCTGTTCTGTTCCATTGGTCTATATCTCTGTTTTGGTACCATTATCATTCTGTTTTGTTTACTGTAGCCTTGTAGTATAGTTTAAAGTCAAGGAGCATGATGCCTCCAGCTGTGTTCTTTTTGCTTAGGATTGTCTTGGATATTTGGGCTCTTTCTTGGTTCCATATGGAGTTTGAGTTGTTTTTTCCAGTTCTGTGAAGAAGGTCAATGGTAGCTTGATGGGGATAGCATTGAATCTGTAAATTACTTTGAGCAATATGGCTGTTTTCATGATATTGATTCTTCCTAACCATGAGTATATAATGTTTTTCCATCTGTTTGTGTTCTCTCTTATTTCCTTGAGCAGTGGTTTGTAGTTCTTGAAGAGGTCCTTCACATCCCTTGTAAGTTGTATTCCTAGGCATTGAACCACTTTGTGGCAATTGTGAATGGGAATTTGCTCATGTTGGCTCTCTGTCTGTTATTGGTCTATAGGTATGCTTGTGATTTTTGCACATTGATTTTGTATCTTAAGTCTTTGCTGAAGTTGCTTATCAGCTAGAGGAGATTTTGGACTGAGATGATGGGATCTTCTAAATTTACAATCATGTCATCTACAAATAGAGACAATTTGAGTTCCTCTTTTCCTAATTGGATACCTTTATTTTTTTTTTCTTTCCTGATCGCTCTAACCAGAACTTCCGATACTATGTTGAATAGGAGTGGTGAGAGAGGGCACTCTCATCTTGTGCCAGTTTTCAAAGGGAATATCTCCATTTTTTGCCCGTTAAGTATGATACTGCTGTGGGTTTGTCATAAATATTTCCTATTATTTTGAGATACATTCCATTGATACCTATTTTATTCAGAGTTTTTAGCATAAAGGGCTGTTGAGAATTTTGTCGAAGGCCCTCTCTGCATCTGTTGAGATAATCATGTGTTTTTTGTCTTTGGTTCTCTTTACATGATAGATTACCTTTATATATTTGCATATGTTAAACCATCCTTGCATCCCTGGAATGAAGCCAACTTGATTGTGATGGGTAAGCCTTTTGATATGCTGTTGCAATCAGTTTGCCAGTATTTTATTGAAGATTTTTGCATCAATATTCGTCATGGATATTGGCCTGAAATTTTCTCTTTTAATTGTGTCTCTGCAAGGTTTTGGTATCCAGATGATGTTGGTCTCATAAAATGAGTTACGGAGGATTCTCTCTTTTTTTATTATTCGAAATCGTTTCTGAAGGATTGGTACCAGGTCCTTTTTGTACCTCTGGTAGAATTCGGCTGTGAACCCATCTGATCCTGGACTTTTTTTTGTTGGTAGGCTATTAATTGCTTCCTTAATTTCAGACCTTGTTTTTAGTCTGTTCAGGGATTCAACTTCTTCTGGTTTAGTCTTGGGAGGGTATAAGTGTCCAGGACTTTATCTGTTTCTTCTAGATTTACTGGTTTATGTACATAGAGGTGTTTGTAGTACTATCTGATGGTAGTTTGTATTTCTGTGGAAGCTTTATGTATCTTAGCAGCAGTCTATTTATTTATGCATATTCTGCTTAGGTAACTTTAATTTTTTCCACCTTTGTAATATCACTCTTTAGATTTAACTTTCAGTTTCCTCTGTAAACACTTTGTTTCAGGTGAATACATATAACTGCCTCTGTTTTCACTTTTCTGTCCTCTTCAATGAGACAATTCAGTGTATCTCTTGCTTTCACTGTTGTGCTTTTCTCTCATATTTTTTCCTCATTAAGCCTGAGTTCACCTTTATAGAATGCACTGTCCACTTTTTTTTTTTCTCACATTGTAGTCTTTGTGAACTCAGATCTGTTTTGTGCTTGCTGTACACATAAACATAGGGATTGATTCTCTCCTCAAGAAGCTGTTTAATTCCATGGTACATCTTATATTCAACTATGTTTAAAAACAAGAAGATATAGTACATGGGATTTTCAGGAAGCCACCTGACTGTTTTGAAAATCAGTTCTCTCATTTTCTTCTAACTCCTAGGCCTTTCTTTAGCATGACATCATATTGAAAGACTGCACTACATTCTCCGGGTCTTGATAGTCTTTGACCATGCTGGAGTCATCCTTCCGCTCCTCTTCTTCCTCACTTATATTATCATCCCTCTCTTCATAATAGTCTTTTTCATGAATTTTGCAGAGCTTATATTACTTTAGAGCTGTGCATGACATAGAAGAATATAGTTTGAAGATATTAAAAGCCCTGGAAGTCTCCATGAGAAAATGTTGTGGGAAAATGTTTTATAACTTGTGCACTTAAACTGATAGCAGTAAAAAGTATCAGTTTCAGGAAGCATAGAGTGTGTGACGAAGGTATCCCATGGAGTCCTTTCCAGAGTCCAATGCAGGCATCTGGCTCTCTTAAAATACTGACACTTGTCAAAGCATGGTATATATAACCTGTATGTTACCATTGCTCCTCCTTCTAGCACCACGCCATCCATCTGTTTTGAAAGTAGCCCCAGCTAGAGGCGGAAGAATCGCTTGAACCCAGGAGGCAGAGGTTGCAGTGAGCCGAGATTGGGCCACTGCACTCCAGCCTGGTGACAGAGCAAGACTCCGTCTCAAAAAAAAGAAATTGGCCCTTGCTAAACTGGGGTTTAGTAGCAGAGTGGCTAGTAAACCTGTCCTAAAATAAAATGAAGGTGAGCTGGACATAGTTTATTTACAATAGGTCTTTCACAGGATACCTATTTTACCTGGAGGTCAGAGACAGCCTAATGCCTAGTTGTCTGGCCCACAAGCAGGGGGTTCTTCACATGGAAACCTATTTATACTGGCAGATTCCCTTGTGGCTCTTGTCTTACCTATGTCCAGTTTATGTTTGCCTGACCATTACTCTCGTGCTGGGAATCTGACTTTGTGTCTCCTCCCCGACATACCCCTTACACATATTTCTGGGGAAAACCTGGCCTGGAGTCACTCCTAGTTCTTCTAATGGAAGTCACAGATTCAATATACCACTATAATAGAAAACTAGTTCAAAGGTGTTTAATTATAGTTTCTGGGCAGGGTGGACTTAATGTCAGGAGGTCAGTTCTCCATTCTCAGATCAGGTGAGGCAGGAATGAAGAGTCAGAGAGTCAGGCAGAAAGAAAGAAAGTCACATGGCAGTGAGCCGTGTGTATTGGAAAGCTGGGACCATGGTCTGCTAGGTAAGAAAGTTGCTGCTAAGTTCTTATCCATGGCCAGCAGCTTAAGTCATTTGGGTGTAATGTAGAAATAAAAACTGTGACAAGGGTGACTGAGCCCTGCTTTTGGTATAAGACAGTTAAACTTGTATTCAAAATAAATGTCAAGGCAATATAAAATGAGAATTCACTATATCATCAAATATATTATATCTATTTATATGTAATATATATGTTTATATATTACATATATTTTTGGATAGGTATCTTAAATATTTAAATTTTTTTAAAAATTTTATTTGCATAGTTTTTTGGGGAACAGATGGTATTTGACTACATGAGTAAATTCTTTAGTGGTAATTTGTGAGATTTTGGTACACCTATTACCTGAGACATTGTTTTTTATGTTGACATGTAATGTACACATTTTTGTGATATAATGTGATGTTTTCACAGTGTATATATTGTATGATGATCAAACAATGGTAATTAACATATCCATCATCTTAAATAATTATTGCTTTATTGTGAGAATATTAAAAAATCCTCTCTTCTAGCTATTTGAAATATACAATGTATTTTTGTAAGCTATCATCATTTATGCAATAAAGTACCAGAACATATTCTTTTCATCAACCATACCCTTGTATCCATTGACCAACCCTTTCCTGTCTCTCCCAGCTTCCTGTTTTCTCACATCTCTGGTAATCACTATTCTATCCTCAAGTTCTTTGGGATCATTTTTTTAAGAGTCCACATATAAGTGGGATTATGTGGTATTTGTCTTTCTATATCTGGCTTATTTCACTTAATATAAGGCTCCAGACACATCTATGTTGTTGACAAATGACAGGAATTTATTCCTTTTTATAGCCAAATAGCATTCCACTGTATATATGTCCAGTATTTTTTTTATCCATTTATCCACTGATGGACATTTAGGTTGATTTTTATATGTTGGCTACTGTGATTAGTGCTCCAGTAAACATCGCAGTGCAAATATCTGTTCAAAATACTGATCTTACTTCCTTTAAATATATACCCAGTAGTGGAATGGCTGGGTCATATGGTAGAAATATTTTTATTTATCTGAAAGCCTCCATACTCTTTTCCATAATGTCTGTTCTAATTTCCAAACTCACCAACAGTGTATAAGTTCCCCTTTCCCTGTATCTTCACCAGCATTTTTTATTGTTTTGTCTTTTCAGTAATAGCTGTTCTAACATGAGATAGCTCATTGTGGTTTTGATTTGCATTTCCCTGATTGTTAGTGAGAGTGATATTAAGCATTTAAAAAAATATATAGCTGTTGGCCATTTGTATGTCTTCTTATGCTTACTTAAAAAAAAAGAAAAAGAAAATATCAAATACATTGTCAAAGGGCATAGGTATACACAAGATAGGGAGTTAGAACTGAGAACTCTTAAAAAGCTGGGGCCTTAAGATGTTCCCAGGTTGATCATTTTTGTGGTTATCCAAGGCAGGAACCAGTTTCTGCCTATTATTTAAACACAATTGTTCCTATTTATGAAGTAAGTAATATTGTCATTTAATTAGGGGATAGAAAAGCTTTACTCACTGGTCCAGAGAAGCTGCAAGTAATCATGCCTCTTCCTGGGATTTAGAAAAGGAAAAAAAAATGCCCAAGAAACCAGAACCAAAGTTTTGTTTGCAGGTTTGAAGTGACATTTACACTTCCCTCAGAACTTTATTGCATTCCCAAACTCGGAAACACATATAGATAAGAAAGCACCAGAGGCCTCTGCAGGAGGAAATTATTATTAAAAATGAGCACACAATAAAAACAGTTTTTACATAAGATACTGAAGCACATGAAGATTAAGCTGATCTAAAATAAAAAGGAATAAAAATTACAGTCTGAGAATTTGAGATTATTGAATATTCTGCACAGACTATGGCTCTGCTAATTACCTCTCTCCCAATTTTTTTATCCTCTCTTTCCTCAAATGAAAATCTTACACACACACACACACACACACACACACACACACACACTCACACACTCACACACTCTCTCTCTCTCTCTCAGTTGGGAAAATGTCTGCTTGCCATGTGATTAAGGCTTTGAGCAAGCATGCTTTGTGCATCTTCTATATTACTTCTTTGAAAAGAATTTACTTACTCTGTAACACCTTCTGGTCTCTTCCCATAAGCCTTATCTAAGACATGGCATTGTGCAGTCAGCATGATTCCTGCCAGATAAGCTAACAAGAGCAGCATCGGCAAAATACCAGGAGAAAAGAAACTACATCCCTGAGAACCTTGTGGAGAAAGATGCCTACTATCTTTGCCTGACCTATTATGTGAGCAAGAAATACAGTCCAATATTACCTGAAAAACTCTAATTTTTAGTCTCTTTCTAAAAGGAGCTTAAACTATATCTTAGCCAATACCAATATTCTGATTTTTCAAAAAGTATATTTGGGAGAGACTCTTGGTCGAACTCAGGCATATTTTTATGGGAGAAACTCCTGGCAGACCACAGGCAGTCTAATGATAGAGATACCTGAGCAACCCCAGCCATTCTAATGGGAGAGACTTTTGGCTGGCATCTTAGAGCCTCTGGGGAGGCCTCAGGAAGCTTACAATTATGGCTGAAGGCAAAGGGGGAGTGAGGCGTCTCACATGGCAGAGCAGGAGCAAGTGAGAGACACCTGCCCAGCCACTGGCAATCTAATGATAGAGACATCTAACTTTCACTAATAATCAAAGCACCAAATAGCAACAAACAAATGTAATTTCAAAATAAGAAAATCTATTTTACTGTTCACTAATAAGAAGATAGATGGTACATGATTTCTTTGGGGCATCACTGGGTGGGAACAATCTAAACCAGCAAAGGACAATGTCATGGTCTGTGAACAGATCCCCAGTGCCTGTTGTCCTGTGGACATTTCAGTATAGACACCTGTATTTTCATCACCATTTGCTATCTAAGAAGGTAACAAGAAATTAAGAAGAACCAAAAGAGAAGAATATAACCAATCATTCAGGTATGCATGCTAAATATCTGTTTTTAATTGTCTTGAAGTAGTTAGATTTGGTAAAATAAGTCAGTTAATACTGAATGGGTAAAAACTTATGGCATGCATAATTTGTCGAATCACTGATTTACTTACTTTTCCTCATTTTGAAATAATTTAGTGACTGAAAAATTTCATTTTTAGAGGAAATGAGGCAAATGCCAGGAAATGTACAAGCGCTTGCATTAACTGAACAACCCTTTCCAGTGAGGTAGTTTCAGTGGACTCATAGGAACAACCATCACACAATTAAAATACTTTTTCTGGCAATTTTCATGTTAATCCTGAGGTGTTAAATTATAATATTTATTTTGAAGCATAGAAACTGGAGAAGAAAGAGCCTAGTGGCTCAGACTTAATAATTATCAGCTTAAATAATGCCAAGTTCTAACTACTATTAGAGTTACATGGTGACCTCTCATGAGTTAAACAACACAATAACAAAGATATATTTGCTCATTTTTTGTTAAAATATCAAATTAATTTTATGGTCTTTTCTCCCATTTTAACCTTTATTTTCATTTTAATTATTGTCCTTTCTTGGAAGCCATGCATAAGTCAAACCCATCAAATTAAATTATGTGTGCATTAGTCCATTCTCTCATTACTATAAAGAAATAACTGAAATTGGGTAATTTATAAAGAAAAGAGGTTCAGTTGGCTCATGATTCTGCAGTCTGTGCAGGAAGCTTGATGCTGGCATCTGCTCAGCTTCTGGGGAGGCCTCAGGAAGCTTACAATCATGACTGAAGGTAAAGGGCCAGTGAGGCATCTCACATGGTGTAGTAGGAGCAAGTAAGAGTGGGGAGGCGCTACACACTTTTGAACAACCAAATCTCATGAGCATTCACTCACTAGCATAAGAAAAGCACCAAGGGGAGGGTGCTAAACCATTTATTAAGGAATCACCTCTGTGATCCAGTCACCTCCCACAAGGCCCCACCTCCAACCTTGGGGACTACAATTCTACATGAGATTTGGGCAGAGACACAGATCCAAACCATATTAATTTGTTTTCTGTTATTCAAATAATACAATAATGTTTGGAGTAGTTTTAGGTTTCTGGATCTCTTCCGTTCCTTCTGCTCCTTCTTTTTAGTTTTCCTTATACTCCTCCCTTAGAACAAGGAGGGTGAGGGTGACCTGGGTTATCTTTATTTCTCTTCAACACATCATAGTAACATATCTTAGCAACTGTTGGAAAAATGTTCACTGCTTTAGACCCTTATGTGACCTACTTTATAGATGGTTTCAACATTTAATAATCCCCTTAGATTTGAGTTTGACAGTGTTAGAGTCAATATGAATAATTTATATTCTCTCTACATGTGAAAAGTAATGGAGACATTATGACTGGTAAATGAAAATGATAACAGATGCTGTAGCATTTGAAAAAAGTTCAGAACTTTAAGTACCATGTGTACATATTATGTGTATGTGTGTGTGATAAAATTTTAAAAGGCAAAGGAAAAGGACAGGGTGATGGATTTATAGATTTGGGTTGCTCATATTAAGAAATGATTCTCATGGTAGATAAACATTTTTAGACTTTAAACATTTAGAGTAGCATATTCAATGCCTATATTATCTTAAGCATTTATCCCTTGATTCTGAAAATACTGATTAAAGGTTTTTACTGTATTGCAGGTCCTGTGATAGGTATCAGAGATGTAAAAATCTTCAAATGACATAAGACCTAATGAAAGTAGCTTGGTAAATTCATCAAAAAGTGGCACAATACTATTTTATATGTATTGTGTGGAACTGGAATTGTATAGAAAGAATAACAACAGAGAAGTGTTTCTTGCTAACCTGATCTTAGGCCATTAGAGACTTCATTGAAGAGGATTTTGAGATTTAGACCAAGATTGGTAGCAAACAAAGACAGAAGGGCAAAGGCTTATTAATAAAACTTTATTAGGAAGTGCAACCTCTGGGAGAGAAGTGAAGTGAAAGGAAATGGAAACAGGAAACGACTTAAAAAAGTTGGCCACGCCTTCCTGTTAAGGTATTTTCACAAAGGTCCTATGCATGATCTAAGGAGCAGGGGAAGGAGAAAAGTAGATACTTTTCTATAGGTTCTCATCTGCCATTGGTCAAATTTCTGTAACTGGCTTGAATTTCTCCCAAGAAAATTAGATTTTCTTTTCTATTGCATCATCAGGCTGCAAGATTTCTGAACTTTTATTTTCTACTTCCTCTTGAACACTTTGCTGCTTAGAAATTTCTTCTGCCAGATCATCTCTTTCAAGTTCAAATTTCCACAGGTCTCTAGAGTAGGGGAAAAATACTCCCAGTCTCTTTCCTAAAGCATAGCAAGTGTGACCTATACTCCAGTTTGCAACAAGTCCCTCATCTCCATCTGCATTGTTCATATCACTATCAGCATTTTGATCAAAGCCATTCAACAGGTCTCTAGAAAGTTCCAAACTTTTCCATATCTTCCTGTCTTCTTCAGAGCCCTTCAAACTGTTCCAACTTCTGCTTGTTACCCAGTTCCAAAGTCGCTTCCATATTTTTGATTATCTTTATAGCAGCACCCACTCTTGGTACCAATTTGCTGTATTAGTCTATTCCCACACTGCAATGAAGAAATACCTGAGACTGGACAATCTATAAAGAAAAGTGTTTTAATTGACTCCCAGTTTTGAATTACTGAGGAGGCCTCAGGAAACTTACATATATGGCAGAAGGCATCTCTTCACAGGGCAATGGGAAAGAGAATGAATTCAAGCAGGGGAAATTCCAGATGCTTATAAAACCATAAGATCTCATGAAACTCACTCACTATCGTGAGAACAGCATGGGGAAAACTGCCCCCATCATCTGATTATTTCCACCTGATCCCACCTTTGACACATGGGGGTTATTACAATTCAAAGTGAGATTTGGGTGGGGACAGAGTCAAACCATATCAATGCTATACATTAAATTTCCAAAATGTACTCATCCTGTTTAAATGAAACTTTCTATTCTTTAATCAATATGTTCCTATTTCCTTCTAGATTCTGGTAAAAGCCATTATACTCTCTGCTTCTATGAGTTTAACACTTTTTTAGATTCTGCTTATAAGTGAAATTATATAGTATTTGTATTTCTGTGCCTCATATATTTCATTAATATAATTTTCTCCAGATTCATCCATTTTGTTACAAATGACGGAATTTGCTTCTTTATTAAAGTGGAATAATATTCTATTCTCTCTCTTGTGATAAATATACAAATATATTACTTTAGCCATTTATTCTTCAATGAACATTTATTTCATTACTTGACCATTGTGAATAATGCTACAATAAACATAGGAAAGTGGACATCTTTTCAGCATAGTAATTTCATTGCCTTTGGGATGTATACCCAGAAGTGAGATAGCTAAGTCATAAAATAAGTTCTATTTTTAATATTTCTTTTAGGAATCTCCATGCTGTTTTGCATAATGGCTATACCAATTTACCATCTCACCAATAGTGTGCAAAGGTACCCTTTTCTTCCACATCTTTACTAACACATAGTATCTTTCATCTTTTTGATTTCAGCTATTTTAAAGGGTGTGAGGTAATACATGATTTAAGTTTTTATTTGCACTTCCCTGATGATAAGTGAGATAGAGCGTTTTTCATATACCTATGGGACAGAATAGGTATGTTCTGAATAGATTTTTCTACTTTCGTGAAAAATGCTATTGGAATTTTGATAAGGTATTGCATTGAATTGCTAAATCATTTTAGATAGTATAAATATATCAGCAATTATAATTCCTCCAGCCAATAAACATGGCATGTTTTCCATCTGTTTGTGTCTTCTTCAATTTCTTGCATCAGTGTTTCATAGTGTTCAGTTTACAGATCTTCTCACCTTACTGGTTATGTTTATTCATAAATATTTTATTTTTATGCCATTGTATGTCTATTATTTTCCTAATATCCTTTTGTAAATTCATTTTCTTTCATTTTTGTGTAGTTCAGTGTTAGCATGTAGAAACACAAGTGATTTTTGTATGTTGATTTTCTACAACTTTATTCAATATTTTTATTAGTTTGAACAGTTTTTAGTGGAGTCTTTATGGTTTTATAAATATGAAATCATGTTACCTGCAAATATAAAGACTCTTCTCCCTTTCCAATTTGGATGGCTTTTATTTCTTTTCCTTGTCTTAGTCACTCTGTGATGTTATTTTGTTGCATGTACTCTCCAAATCTCATGTTGAAATGTGATCCCCAAAATAAGATGTGGAGCCTGGTGGGAGATCTTTGGGTCATGGGAATGGATCCTATGCTGATAATTTTTTGGCAGTTACTTAAATGGTACTTTTCTCTTGCCATTAAAAAATTGTTTGTCTTTGATTTTTGAGATTTGATTTTAATGTGTCTTGGTGAAGACCCCTGCATATTTATCCTATTTCACTTCTTTGTGTTTTATTGATCTGGATGTTCATTATTTTTCTTATAGTTGGAACATTATCTTTTATTATTTCCTGAAATAGCCTTTCTGTACCTTTCTCTTTCTCTGCTTCCCTTCTGAGGATTCCATAACATGTATATTGGATCACTTGATGATATTCTATAAGTCTCATAAAATTTTTTACTCTAGCTTATTTTCTTTTCTTTTTTTCATTACTCTGACTGTGTAATTTACAATGACCTGTCTTCAAGCTATTGCATTGTTTCTTTTGTTTGATGAAGTCTGTTGTTGGTGACCTGTATAGAATATTTTATTTCAATTTTTCTTAATCCAGCTCCAGAATGTGTATTTGTTTTTTTTTTTTTTGTAATTTCTATTTCTTTCTAGAACTTCTTATTTTGTTCAAGTAGTTTTCCTCATTTCACTTAGTTGTTTGTTTATGTTAGTTTGTAGCTCACTGAGTTCTTTAAAATGAATATTTTGAATTTTTTCTCAGAGTTTTCAGATTTTCATATTTTAGGGTTTGATACTAGTGCCATATTTTATAACAGCCTTGTATTATAATCTGACTTTGGCAGCAAAACTGTTTACCAGTCAACCTGTCCAGATACTCTGGGCATGCTGAATAACAGGGTCCAACATTAAATTTGTTTCTGAAGTCCTTGGGTAGGCTGGGTCAGAGTCTGAATATTTTGAGTTTGGATTGAAGCCTGGGTCCATGGGGACCAGCCTGAAGTCTGAATCTATGGGGACCAAATTGTTGTTGGAGCAGGTGTGAGACTAAGTTGATAGTGACTGGCCTAGCATTGGGGTGGGCCTGAAGTCTAAGTCTGTAGAGTTGGCCATGGTCTGGGGCTTTCAAGGAGCACCTTGAAACTTGGGTTCTCAGGGATGTGCCTGGAGCTTCTGTTCATGGGTACCATCTGGTTCTGGGTCTCCTGGGGCAGACCAAGATCCTGGGTCTGCCAGAGCTTGTGTCTTTAGGGACTAGCCTGAAGCTTGGGGTTACGAGGGATGACCTGGTGTTGGGGCAAGTCTTGAGCTTGGGTCTGTATGGGCTGCTCTGGTATTGGGGTTCACTGGGGTGGTCCTGATGCTGAGGTCTTTGGTGTGTTGGGTGCTCACTTTACTCCCCCCATCCCAAGTAGAGGGTATCTCTCTATATGCTGTGATGTACAACTTGAGGGAGGAGTGATGTGAGTAATGTAAAACTGAGCTTTCTACCCTGTTCAGTGCATCTTTTCTCATTTCTTTGCTTCATCCAGGTACTGTAATCTCTCACTTGGATTCTCTAGCTCTTGTGAAGGTATTTTCAGATGTAGATGGTTGTTCAAATTGATGTTCTTTGAAGGAATGAGCACTGGAGACTCCTATTCTGCAATCTTGTGAATGCCTAGGCTTCTGACAAATTCTTGACAAAGAAATTAATTCTAGACACTACACTAAAGATAAAGCCATGGGGACTCTTGTTGAATTATTTAAAACTATTTATTTCAAGTATACAAATTGTCCTTTGACACACTATACTAAAATATATCAGTTTTAAATTTATTTTTAAAATTTTCTTAGCTCATAATTTTTTTCTGTGCATGAAAAGTTAATTATATACCTCGTAATTCATTTTATATGTTTTTTGGTAATTATCTTGCACTGATCTGGAATTTGCTGTTTTGATATATACACAGCTTGCCTTTTTCAAAAAAATGCATATGATAAAGGAACTGGTGGGCTCCATTTAAATATTTGTTAACAGTTTTTAAAGTGTATTGTACATAGGTACTTTCCTGAAAACTCTAATGTGATTTGAATAGTCATAAAAATTACTTTAGTTATATGAAGTCACACCTATATTCATAACTTGACTCCTTAATAATTATTACTTGATTTATGATGTTCTTGGTTTACAGCAAATATGAAAAAAAATTCAGTTAAGCCTTATGAGATTAAGTGTAAAACTAGATTTGGTGACCTTTATCATGTTCCATGCAGTTTAACTTTTTTTACCTGTGAATACTCAATTTAATCCTCCCAAAAAATATATGCAGTAAACACTGAATATTATCAGTTATTATGTATCAATTTCTATTTTGCTAATTGCTTTTTATGTACAAAAAGTGCACATATTTATACATCCCTGAGGTTGGACATATATATTATGTATGTATGTGTATATATACCTGTGATACCATCGAAAAACTCAATGTACTAAACACATCTATTGCCTCCAAACATATCTACATGTCTTTGGACTCCAAACATATCTATTGCCTCTTGTGTTCATTTGTGTATATGTGTATATGTGTGTTTGTGTTTGTGATAAGACCATTTAACATTAGATCTTCTAATGTGTATTTTTCTTTCTTTGTTTTTATTTTTTTATGAGACAGGGTCTAGTTGTGTCACCCAGGCTAGAGTGCAGTGATGTGATCACGGCTCACTGCAGCCTCCACCTGCCAAGTGCAAGTGATCCTTCCACCTCAGCCTCCTAACTGGCTACAGCTAATGCCACCATGCCCAACTAGAAATGGGGTTTTACTATGTTGTGCAGGCGTCTCACATTCCTGGCCTCAAGTGATCCTCCTGCCGCAGCCTCCCAAAATGTTAGAATTACCAGGTGTGAGCCACTGTGCCTGTTCCTCTTGGTATATTTTAAAGTGCATATGTGGCACAGCAGAACTTGTTTATGTTTAATAGATGTTTATATTCATTGAGCAACAGTGTGCTACTACCTACTCAGCTCATGGCACCTGACAATCACAATTCCATTCTCTGCTTCCATGCGTATTACTTGTTTAAATAACTTATATAAGGATAATCACAGGTTTTGTTCTTGTGTTATGTATTGCTTCCTAATTGCTTTTGAATACATAGTCTCATTTATACTCACCAAAAAGCTATGAGTTTGGTCCTATAATTATTTCCATTTTTCAGATAAGGAAACGAGAATAAAAAGTTAGGCTAAGTGTCTTCAAGTGAGATAGCTATTTCACTTCCAAACCTGTATGCTTAAACAGTTATACTGACTGAACCAAATATGGGCAAGGTCCTGCCCTATTATCACCAAAATACCAGGACAGAATGAAAAGAGCATAGTTCTAGTTGCGGACAGACATCAGTTTGTTTCCTAGTCTTAAACAATGTATTTAGCTTCTCACATTTCAGTTTCCTAATCTGTAAATTGTAGAATTATGAAGAGGACCAGAAAAAACAGCTGTGGGCTAAGAATATTTTGTAAATAGAGAAATTTTTGTATTATCAGTTATGAAACAATATTAATTATATATTTTATTGGTTTGGGATATTAGGGTAAACAATGAGTAATTGCAGGAAAAACAAATTAGATGTGGATTAAAAAAATATGATTTTCAATGCAATAGAAAAGCCATTTTACTTCATAATTCATGAAAATGCTAAGGTTTCCCAAAAGTGCATTTAAGTATTGACAAAATAATAACTGCCTCAGTTACCCAGATCATCTTTAACAAAGCCAATGAGTAAATCTCTGAAAATTGAAAATGCCTTGGTTTTCACAATACTGAATTAGCTATTTGACTTTCTTTATTCTCCATTGAATAAGAACTATTTGACTGTTTGTACTGATTATGTCCGTATCATTTAATCACAGATATTTCTACTATTCAAATCACCAAACTGTCCTGACATGCCAAGAAAGATTTTTTGTTGTCACAGGAGCCAAAATAAAAATCCATGTTAAATACAGATAATCAAGCTTGCAAAACAACTTCCAGATTCTAGGTACCCAGAGATATACAGTCTTCAATACTTCAATAAGTTGTAATGCAGGATACTTTGTATTTGAGACCTTGTCTCTCAAAAAATGTGTCCCCAGTACACTTTTCTCCAAAAAGGATGAAAAGTGTAGGACGATTTTTTTCTTCTACAAAGAAAAGTGTCAGGCACCTGGTGTCATATTCCTAAATTCACCAATAATTTTATTATCTTTAATGTCAATTTCCTCAATTCCAATTTTCCTGGAAATCTTCCAAATTTACTGCTTTCCCTTCTTAAAATTTGCTACTATTGTACTCACTTATCTCCTCAAGGTCCTATTCATGAATGACTCTATAAAACTGGCCAAAGAACTATAGTTAAATGGTGGATAAAAATCATAATGTGAAAAATGATCATGATTTTTAAAATCGACCAAAAGATTAATAATTATGTCAAAATCGTTTCTTCTTAACCATAAATTATGTACATAATATATTCACATTATGATATGAAATACTGAAATTGATAGATTACTTATATAATGTTAATATGACATGAATATTTATGAAATATTTACATAGTCTATCTCCTTTTAAAATATGATTGATTTAAAATAAAAATATCTTGTGTTAATATATTTTGAACACATTGAAAATTCTGACTTGACTCCATTTCAATTCTGCATGTATTTTTTATTTTTTGAGCTATATTGGAGAATTCTGTCCTGTAAAAATGATTATATATACAACCATTATTAGATTGTCATTTTTATTAATTCATGAAAACTCTCTTTGGAAATATTTGAAAAATTGTTAAATTTAATATATATTTATTACAACATCACTAAATTATATCATAGACCAATAGTTTTTAATTATTGCTGAATATCAGTATCATCTGAGGACATGTTAAAAACACAAAAATCTGAGCCCTATATAATGCCTGCTCAATAAAATCTCCTAAGAAAAAATCTGGCATCAATATTTGATTTAACATAGATTCCATGTGATTCTGACATTAAAGATAATTTGGAAATTACTAGTATAGAAAAAGTATTTATCCTGTATAAAGTTTATTACTATATGGAAGCTTCAATTAGCTTGCCAGTTTTACAAATATGTGAAGTGCATGTAAGATATTCTTTTTAACGGTCATTTAGGTTTTAGATTTTATGCTCTTTCTCTTTAAATTGCTTCATTAAATGTCTTAAATAAAGGCAATGTATACCATTTTTGTCTATATGCTTTTATAGTAGAAGGCAGTAGAGAGTGTAATCATCTCCATTTCTTCTCCTCTTCCTACATCTACAGTATTTGCCATGTGACTTTGCATTTCCTCCCACAAAAGGTCAAGAATATGTCCTTGCCCCACTAATGTTGGGCTTAGCCACATTATTATTATTATTATTATTATTATTTTTGAGATGGAGTCTTGCTCTGTCACCAGGCTGGAGTGCAGTGGCGCAATCTCGGCTCACTGCAACCTCGGCCTCCTGGGTTCAAGCGATTCTTCTGCCTCAGCCTCCCGAGTAGCTGGGACCACAGGCGCATGCCACCACGCCTGACTATTTTTTGTATTTTTAGTAGAGACGGGGTTTCACCATATTGGCCAGTTAGCCACATGATTTACTTGGGCTGACAGAATGTGGTCAGAAGTGACGACATGCCAATACACAGTTTTGATTGTTAGTAACATTGGGTGTTTTTCCTATCATACATCCGTGTCTGCTTCCTCTATGAAAAGAACATAACTCTAGTAGCTGCTGCTGCTTCAGTCCAGGGTGCAGAATGGCATAAAATAGAGTCATCGTAGTCAGTGCGCAGAGGCCTGAGTGTACATAAGAGCTTATTCTACATGTCTGAGATTTTGTGGTTATTCATTCTATAACATCAGAATGACCACAAGTAACCAATAAATGAATCTGGAATAATATATTCATAGTCTAATTTTATTAGTCCATTCTTATGCTACTATAAAGACGTACTTGAGACTGGGTAATTTATAAAGGAAAGAGGTGTAATTAAGTCACAGTTTGGAAGGGCTGGGAGGCCTCAGGAAACTTAAAATTATGATGGAGGGGGAAGCAAAAATGTTCTTCTTCACAAGGTGAAGAGAGAAGAATGAGAGCAGAGCGAGAGGGGAAGCCTTTTGTAAAACTATCCGATCTCCTGAGCACTCATCATCACAAGAACAGCATGTGGGAAACCGCCCCCGTGATTCAGTTATCTCCCACTGGGTCCCTCCCACCACGTATGGGGATTATGGGAGCTATAATCCAACGTGAGATTTGAGTGGAGACACAGCCAAACCATATTACTAATATTATAATTACTAATATTACAATTTCTTTTTCATAGTCATAATTATGGAAAAGAAACTGAAGATGCTTGGGCCTTATTTTCCACCAGTTTTGCTGCCTCTCAACAACTCCTCTCCTTGTGATTTGCATTTTGATACCAGTTTTTACAATATTATAACACCTTAATTAAGAATCAAAAATTCCCACTAAGACAATATAGTAGTCATGCATTCAAACTTTTCTAAGTGGATTGATAATTGTAAATGTGCTCTGTATGAAAGGATTAGAGATATTTATAATCAACAATAAGCCATTTACTATTTCTTAGTTAGATTTATATCTCTGGCATCTAGTCTTAGATTGGAAACAGGGTTAGCACTTAAATGTTACTGAATAATTAAGTGAAATAGAGAGTGAAATACAAATAAATTGGTTTGAGCCAATGAATTTTTCTTTGACTTCTCAAAACATGTAATATTTTAATGCTGAAAGATTCTGAATGTATCTGTTTTTAATAAAACATGTTGGTACTATTTATAATAGCTTTTTAATTTTCATATGTAAATAAGTAATAAAACCACTTAAGATTCTAATATTTTTATCTTTTTAACTGTAGCATATAACCTAATATTTCCAGAACAGGATAAGGAATTGCCATTTGTAATTATACCTATTTTCTAGTATATTAAATACTGTTTTAGGATTCATTCATTAACAAGCTCGGTAATATTTTATTTTTGTCGTTTTGACAGTCAGTGAACCACAAGTTCCAGGCGATTGGCATTTGATTTTTGTGTAACAGTATACTGTGTATGATTACCTCTGTTAATGACTTACATGGTGTTGAATGTAAATATCTCCTAACAACAAGATTCAGATCATTGTGATTCCTGGCACATCTAATCCACAAACCTCAATAGCAGTCATGTATTCTTTTTTGTGGATGGACCCTTGGATTTATTTGAGCATGTTTGATTTTTTACCGTGCCAGTGGCAAAGTTCAAATAATTGATAGGCATTATAAAACCATGATAGAATGTTATATCCTTATTCTCTCTGAGTGAGAAAATAAACACATTTTGTAATTCACAACAAGTTGCTAATTTTAATGCTTCTTTGTTTTGATGCTAAATCACCGAATACATCTAAAATGCATTAGAGTGTAATTCTCTTACACTTAAGTATTGGAATGGCTCCGTGATAACACCATTATCATGAACAAATTAACTTATTTTGTCTTTCTATTTAATATACAAATTCTTATTAATTGTAGTATTTTTCCTTCTTGCTGTGTCCTTTGAGATGCTCTCCAAAGTAAACTACTCTTTCTCCCAATTTCTTTTTCATCTATGGAAAATAAACTAAATATGCTTTGGTCTCATTTTCCACCAGATCTGCTGCCTCTCAACAACTGCTTTCCTTGTGATTTGCATTCTGATACCACTTCTTACTGGAGTCATCTACCCAACTCTAGGAAACTCCATTTCCTTCAGTTTTTCAGCTCATGGATTACAGTTTTCTTAATTCAGCTAATCTACTACCATCATTTTCTAGATCTTAAAAATGCACAGTGAAGATTCTTCTAAAATTCTGGTCTCAGTGTTTGAATTTCTTAATTACAATAATTTTCACTGTACTTTAGACAAGCAAAAACTAACATTAAAATGTCTTTATCAGAAATCCCCTACTTCTTATACTTTCAATTCTAAAATATTTTTTCTTACCTCATGCTCATGTTTTCCCACCATTATAATTTGATTATTTTTATTTAGGGGGATTCTTATTAATTTGGCTGTTATAAACATTAGTATTACTCAGTTGCACTGTGGTCTCCACTTATATTTTACCTATCTGAATAATCATTCACAACATGGTACTCAGAACCCTAGATTGTTTTTTCCCCCTATAGTAAGTATCTTCCAATTGCAGGACTTTGGTGATTTCCACCATTTGTTTCAGCATGAAAAATTACATTTTTTTTCTAAAGTTGAAAAAAATGTTCTGACTTGAGTCTATTTTTAGCTAAATTCGGATAATATCATCAGATCACTCACTATGATTCAGCATTTTATTTATAGGTTGATGTGAAGTAGCCATCCCTGTAAAGGTCACTCTCACTAGTGTAGGGTAATCCTCCTACCTCCCCTTTTGTTACTTCATTGAACGTAATATATTTTTTCCAGGTCAACTGAGCAGAATTTCACTTAACTGAAGATGAACCCCAGTAGAATGTCAGACCTGTATGAATCTTGCCCTGCACTTGCTAACATTATTACATTGCCTCTAATTTTGTCATTTGCAGCCTCCTGCAAATCTTGAATAATTAATTGTTAGAAAGGGTCTCAGATGGTCACAAAACTATAACACAAAGTCTAGATGTAGACATAATGATGATGCATTTATTTCTAATGCATACAACCAAAAAGAAGGGTAACAAGGACAGCCTTGTCTTCTATAGTTGAAGCTCCGTAATCTGTAAGACAAGCTTAAGACATTTTTAATCAGTATTGACACTGAAAAATCAGAAAAGGCACAGCATATTAGACCCAGAGATAATTTTGGCAATGAGACCTGTTTTATAAATTGGTTTACAAAATATTCAACTCTGTTACCTAACTCTACATCTGAGGAAAGGACACTATATGTTATGTCCATTGCTGCATCAGTAGTGAATGGAAGCATTTTAGATGAATTTCAAAGGGATAGTCTCATTGAAAGAATGAGTGATAAAGGTAATATGGTAAATCCCTGGTTATTTCCTCCTATTGTTCACCATGTAGCTTCTACATTTTATAGCATCTCTCAAGACCTTAATCTCCTTATCAGAAAAAAATACTAATATATAAGTAGTATATTTGTATTACTAATATAAATTACTTCATGGTATTCTTTAGAGGATAAGTGAGTTAATACATGGGATATACATGGCAATAGAAATGCAAAAACAAGCTAACACACAGCTGTAACTTATTCTTCAACTATTCCTTCTGGCTTCTTTCTGCTTTATATCTTACTCTCTAAGATAATTATTATTTCAATATGAACTCACCTATGTGTTTGGAAAGAGTATTATGTCCAATATTTCTAAGTATTTTTTAACAAAAGAGATTTTTCTTGATGCATATTGTGTCATATTGTTAACATTTGAATTAATTTATTTCAGTAAATTTCAGGCTTAAATGTGATTTTAATTTCTTGAAGTTTATATTCCAAAAGTTGGACTAGATATTTAAGTCAATTATTTTGACTAGAAGTAAAACATTCATGTTTACATTAATTCAATAAATATGTATCAGATGTCAAGATACCCTGTTTAGCTGATGTGTAGTTATACTAGGTGAATATCTAACTATCTGATGTCTGGAGACTCATGTTTATAATTAGCAAAGGAAATATTTTTAAATTTAATTTAGAAACATTTAGAAACAACGTTATTATTTGAGGCCCAAACCATTAAGTGTTCATACTTTTCTGTGGTTTTAATTCCATTTGGTGATAGGTGGTTATGTTAGGTAACCTATTTAAAGATATTTTTATGTGACTATAATTTTAATGTGAAAATAAATATTAAATAGATTTTGTTCAAGAAATTTGTATAATACATGCAAATGATATATGTAAATACAATTCTATTTTTAATAATTTTATAATTTTTAATGTTGGCCTATTTACCTATAAATTCACATTATCTAAATATTGTTTTAGCCTGTGATATCCACTTTTATACATTTTGGAATAGACTTGGGTCTTAAAAATGGAAAACTTTGTTTTTGATATATTCAACAATTGATGATGGAATTTTTTTGAAATTTGATTTCTTTTTGAAATTTGATTTGAAATTTGACATTTGATTTAATTGCAAACATAAAATTTAATTCTCAAATACTGACTAATAAGTGTGATTGAAATCTTATATAATTTACATTTAAACAAAAATAAATGACAGAATATTAATTGTGTTGTACCCAGGTGGGGTGGCTCATGGCTGTTATCCGATCACTTCGGGGGGTGAAGGTGGGCAGATCTCTTGAATCCAGTAGTTAGAGATCATTCTGGGCAACATAGTGAAACTTTATCACAGCAAAAAAAGACAAAAAAAAATGGGCATGATGGCACACACCTGTAGTCCCAGTTACTTAGGAGGCTGATGTGGGAGGATCACATTAACCCAGGAGGTAGAGGCTAGAGTGAGCTGTGATTGTGCCACTGCACTCCAGCCTGGGTGACAGAATGAGACCCTGGGTTTTTTTTTTTTAATATATTGCTTTGATTTATAGCTGATAATGGTGAAATCTGAGAGAATACAGCCTAATAAAAATCTTAAAATATAAATTAATCCATCACTTTTTTAAATTTTAGTTTTCTTTTATAATACTTTAAGTTCTGGGGTACATGTGCAGTTCATGCAGGCTTGTTACATAGGTATATACATGCCATGGTGGTTTGATGCCTCCATCCCTCCATCATCTACATTAGGTATTTCTCCTAATGTTATTCCTCCCCAATCTCCCCACCCCCTGCTATCCTTTCCCTAGCCCGTCACACCCCAGTAGACCCCAGTATGTGATATTCCCCACCCTGTGTCCATGTGTTCTCATTGTTCAACACCCACTTATGAGTGAGAACATGCAGTGTTTGGTTTTCTGTTCTTGTGTCAGTTTGTTGATAATGATGGTTTCCAGCTTCATCCATGTCCCTGCAAAAGACATGAACTCATCCTTTTTTATGGCTTCACAGTATTCCATGATGTTTATGTGCCACATTTTCTTTATCCAGTCTGCCACTGATGGGCATTTGGGTTGGTTCCAAGTCTTTGCTATTGTAAACAGTGCCGCAACCAACGTATGTATGCATGTGTCTTTATAATAGAACAATTTATAATCCTTTGGATATATACCCAGTAATGGGATTGGTGGGTCAAATGGTATTTCTATTTCTAGATCCTTGAGGAATCACCTCACTGTCTTCCACATTGGTTGAACTAATTTACACTCCCACCAACAGTGTAAAAGTGTTCCTAATTCTCCACATCCTTTCCAGCATCTGTCTTCAGGATTTTTAATGATCACCATTCAAACTGGCATGAGATAATATCTCAATGTGGTTTTGATTTGCATTTCTCTAATGACCAGTGATGATGAGCGTTTTTTCATATGTTTGTTGGCTGCATAAATGCCTTCCTTTGAAAAACGTCTGTTCATATCCTTCGCTCATGATGGGGTCGTTTTTTTTTCTTGTAAATTTCTTTAAGTTCTTTGTAGATTTTGGATATTAGCCCTTTGTCAGAAAGGTAGCTTGCAAAAATTTTTTCTCATTCTGTTGGTTGTCGGTTCATTCTAATGATTGTTTCTTTTGCTGTGCAGAAGATCTTAAGTTTAATTAGATCCCATTTGTCTGTTTTGGCTTTTGTTGCCATTGCTTTTGGTGTTTTAGTCATGAAGTCCTTGCCTAAGCCTATGTCCTGAGTGGTATTGCCTAGGCTTTCTTCTAGGGTTTTTATGGTGTTAGGTCTTATGTTTAAAATCTTAATCCATCTGGAGTTAATTTTAGTGTAAGGTGTAAGGAATGGGTCCAATTTCAGCTTTCTGCATATGGCTAGCCAGTTTTCCCAACACCATTTATTTAATGAGGAATCCTTTCCCCATTGCTTGTTTTTGTCAGGTTTGTCAAATATCAGATGGTTGTAGATGTGTGGCATTACTTCCGAGGTTTCTGTTCTGTTCCATTGTTCTACATATCTGTTTTGGTACCAGTGCCATGCTGTTTTGATTACTGTAGCTTTGTAGTATAGTTTGAAGTCAGGTAGTGTGATGGCACCAGCTTTGTTCTTTTTGCTTAGGATTTTCTTGGCTATGAGGGCCCTTTTTTGGTTCCATAAGAGGCTTAAGGCGGTTTTTTTTTTTTTTTTTAGTTCTGTGAAAAAGGTCAGTGGTAGCTTGATCAGGATAGCATTGAAGCTATAAATTACTTTGAGCATATGGCCACCACATTTTCTATAGCTTAATGCTATAACAGAAAATGTTAATTGAAAAATATTTATATTTGGTTATTATTTGTTGATACTCAAACATTTCTTGTTTTAAATCTAATAAGATTTAGTATTGGCCAGGAGCAGTGGCTCAGGCCTATAATCTCAGCACTTTGGGACGCCGAGACGAGTGGAACATGAGGTCAAGAGATAAAGACCATCCTGGTCAACATGGTGAAACCCCGTCTCTACTAAAAATACAAAAATTAGCTGGGCATGGTGGCGCAGCCTATAGTCCCAGCTACTCAGGAAGCTGAAGCAGGAGAATTGCTCGAACCCAAGAGACGGAGGTTGCGGTGAGCTGAGATCGTACCATTGCACTCCAGCCAGGGCAACAAGAGCAAAACTCTGTCTCCAAAAAAAAAAAAAAAAAAAAAAAAAAACAGAAAGATTTAGTATTGACTTTCATAAATAATAAATTTAACTTTTAAAAAGACTTTTTTAGAGAAGTTCTAGGTTCACAGAAAATTGAGTAGAAAGTATAGAGTTTTCATATAATCCCTTTCTCCTCACACTCACAGCCTTCTTCACTGTCCACTTTCTGCTCCAAAGTGGTATATTTTATTACAATTGATGAACCTACATTAGCACATCATTATTAACAAAAGTTCGTAGTTTACATTAGGGTTGATTCTTGATGTTTTAGATTGTACAGGTTTTGACAAATGCATAATTACAAATATGCACCCTTATAGCATTATACAGGATAGTTTCACTGTCCTGAAGTCCTGCATTTCATCTGTTTATTCCTCTAACTCATGGCAACCTTGGATCTTTTTTCCATTTCCACAGTTTTGTCTTTTTCCAAATGTCATGTAGCTTGAGTTATATAGCCTTTGCAGATTGACTTTCACTTAGTAATATACATTTAAGATTCCATGTGTTTTCATGTCTTGATAGCTCTTTTTTTTTTTAGTGCTCAATAATATTCCTTTGTCAAGATGTATCACAGTTTATCTTTCACCTGCTCAAGAACATCTCAGTTGCTTCTAAGTTTTGGCAATTATGAGTGAAGCTGCTACAAATATTTGCATGCAGCTTATGACTGGTCTTATTTTAAATTTATTTAATTATCAAATTATCATTTTGTCTATTTATGTATTAAAAAATGAGGTTTTCTTTTGGGTAAATACCAAGGAGCATGATCCATGGATCACATCATAAGGGTATGTTTAGTTTTCTAAGAAACTGCTAAACTGTCTTACAACATGGGTATACCATTTTGCATTTCCAGCAGCAAAGAACAAGAGTTCCTGTTGTTTCGCCTCCTCAGTAACATCTGATATTCTCAGTGTTCTGGACTTGGCCATTCTAATAGCCTTGTAGTGGTAATCGCATTGTTTTAATTTGATTTTCCTAACAACACATGATTTGGAGCATCTTTTCGTATGCTTCTTTGCCATGTTTACATCTTCTTTGGTGAGGTGTTTGTTCAATTTTTTTTAAATTGAGTTGTTTATTTTTGTTAAATTTAAGAGTTCTTTTATACTTTGGGAAACAGTTCTTCTTTGAGTATGTCGTTTGCAAATATTTTATCCCAGTCTATAGCTTGTTTTCTCATTCTCTTGACAGTATCTTTGTAGAGCAGAAGTTTTTAACTTTAATGAAATTTAGCTTATTGGTTATTTCTTTCATTTGATTGTGATGTTCGTGCCGCTAACAAAAACCCTATTGCCATTCTGTCTTGGCCCACTAGGTCTGCTCTAACAAATAGCATAGATTGTATTGCTTATAAACCACAAATATTTATTTTTCACAGTTCTGGAGTCTGGATGTCTGCAGATTAGTGTCTACTGAATGCCCACTTCCTTCATAGATGAACATTTTTCCTCTGTGTCCTCATGTGGTGGAAGGAGCTGGATAGCTCTCTGAAGTCTCTTTTATAAGGGCACTCCTGTCACTAATGAGGGCTTCACCTCATGATCTAATCACTTTCCAAAGGCCTCACCTTCTAATACTATTATCTTAAGGGTTAGAATTTCAATATATGAATATTAGACATGAACCTTCAGACCACAGGGCATATTAAAGGTCATCTAAACTTTGTCTTAAGTTAAATTCTAAGAATTTTACAGTTCTCACTTTACATTTGCGTCCATGATCTGTTTGAATTAATGTTTGTAAAGAGTGTAAGGTCTAGGCTTAAACCATTTTTATGCATGTGAGTGTTCAATTGTTCCAGTACCACGTGTTGAAGAGCGTCTTTTCCCCATTTTGTTGTCTGTCTTTGCCCAGACATCAGTTGATTCTATTTATGTGGGTCTGTATAAATCATGATTTTTAACATCTTTCATTTTACTCTTCCTCTCCTTTTCCGTAAACATTGCTGACACCCTTCCATCACATTGCCCACAAGATTAATCTTTTTTATATTACCAGTTCTATTTCAAATGACATGTATATGTGTTTTCTACTGAAACTTTAAGTAGTTTGTTAGAATTACTGGTCTAGGAATGCTGTTTCTGTATCTTTACCACATTATATAACACCTCACAACAACCCAGGTATTTATCAGATCATGCTTGTGAAAAGCTCAAATATTACTTGTGCTCTACTCATTTATACAATTTTCTGAATGACTTTGTTGTGCCAGGCACTAGTCTAAGTATCATAATATCCTCTGTAGCTTGTGTTGTTAGGTGGATTTTTATATACCTATACATATGTGCATGCATTTGTGTATATATGTGCATGTATACATGTATGCACACATATATATTTTCAAAATACTTTATGTAATGAAAATATGTGCATGATATATGTTGGAGCAGAGGATAAGTCATTAACTATTTGGGAAAAACAAGATAAGGTATTTGAATGTTATTGGAAGATTAGTTGAAGATGGCTGCTGTGAGGGTATAAGGGCAGGCAATAGGAAACCACAGTAGTTTCACATGGATATAGTGTACCCTTTGAAGTTAATACGGATATAGTGTACTTAAATCTGCAGGTACCTTGATCTTGAATTCAGTAATGAATCTGGACAGGTAAAGGAAGACAATATTATTAAAAGTCTGGTATGTTAGGCAGATGAGATTTTTATTTTGAGGTGCAAAAATATAAATAAGTCATGCTACATTCCTATTTTTTGAAAGGATAATACTGATAGCAGTGTGGAAAAATGACTTAAGAGAGTAAAAATCAAACACAGGGTACTGATAAAGAGTTTTCTGCATTTTGCTTACTGAAATTAAATAAGAACCTGAGATCACCTCAATGATAGTGATCTGGAAAACAGTTTAAATGTCAAATAATAGCATTTAATGAATGTTCGAATTTGCAACACACAGAGGACAGGAGGAATTTAGATGGCTTTTGGATTTTAACTTTGGTACCTGGATTCATGGTGGAGTGGTTTTCAGAGGCATAGAACAAAGAGGCAAAGCTCAAGTTTGGACGGATGTGAAAATCTGACATGTGATTTCAGGATAAGTTAGTCTAGAATCCAAGACAAATATCTGATCTGGAGATAAACATTTGAGAATTACAAGTGTTTAGGAGAGGTAACTAATTATCTCAAGAGAAACTGCTGATTACTTCTTTTTTCTCAACCATGAGTTTTATTTGTAGTTTATATTAATCTTAATAATCGTTTTTTTGATATCAATCTTAGTAATCTTTTTTTTAGATATCCTCTTTTCTGCACATGGATTTACTTCCTTTGCATTGTATTTGTTTTAAATAATATCTCCCTTGATTTTTAGGACTTTACAAGCTTCAAGGAGAAACTCATAATAAGTGCAAATAAGTTTTAGTTTGTGATGATTACAACAGGAAGTTAATATTTTTATTTTGGATAGGTCTCTAGCCAAACACAACTCATTAAATATTATTTATTGTTTATTAGAGATATTTAGTTAGGGAAAAATCAGTGGCAATGCATTTCATGTGAAAATAAGTAAGACTTCAGTAATGTTGCCTCCCATATATATTTACCAGTAAAAATACTGATTTTATAGTATTGAAATATCCTGTACAAAATTCAGAAGAGAGACAGAAAAATATAGAGTGGTCCATATATTTTACTAATATTAATGTTCTCCAAAGGAAAGTAAACAGTTTTATATTGTATAGGAAATGTGATTGGTTTAGACATGGCTCCTATGACTCCCTATCCTGTGAAACTGGAGTAGGAACTTACAGAGAAAGCATCCTCTCTCCACATAAATATACATCTAACATGCTAACTTGAGAGCAGTTAATCATAATATTTTTCAAAATGTATAAGGTAAAAACATAAGACTCAAATCTCCAGTGGCAAGGAAAGACATAAATAAGTAAATGGAGGTGCAAGAGAGAAGATAAAGTTTTTGACCTTTTTTTGTTTCTTATTTATTTATTTATTTTTGGATTCCACATGTAAGTGAAATCATGCAGTCTTTTTCTTTTGTGTCTGGCTGATTTCATTTACCATGTTTGCTGGGTCCATCCTTGTTGTGGCACATGGCAGAATATTCTCATTTTTAAGAAAGGCTGAATAATATTCCATTGTGTGTGTGCGTGCGCATGTGTGTGTGTGTGTATCTCCAATTTCTTTATCCATTTACCTGTTGATGAACACCTAGTTTGTTTTCATATCTTGGCTATTGTGAATAATGCTAAAATCAACATAGGAACACAGATATCTTTATGAGGTGGTGGTTTTGTTTCCTTTAGCTATATACCCAGAAGAGGGACTGCTAGGCTACATGGTTATTCTATTTTTAATTTCTTTAAGAATCTCCATACTATTTTCCATAATGACAGCAACAATCTCTATTCCAACCAACAGTGTACAAGGGACCCCTTTCTCCATACCCTCCCAAACACGTGTTAGCTCTTGTCTTTTTGATGATAGCTGTACAAATGTGTGTAAGGTGATATAATGGTTTTGATTTGCAATTTACTGACAATTAATGATGTTAAACACTTTTACTAATACCTGTTGACAACTTTTGGGAAAAATCCCTATTCAGATCCTTTGCACATTTTTAAATAAAATGATTTGTTTTCCAGAGTGTTACTTTAAATAGTCTTAAGCCTAGTGTATCACAATACTGTGGAGTAAAGATAGGAAGATTTTTTAAAGAAATACTGGGCTAATTGTGGGCATAAAGATAAGAAGACCTCCTTTTCTTGTCCCAAAATGCATGTAAATACAACCTGAATTATATTGTAGTGTTCACATATTATAGCTAAATGTTTATGGCAAAAAAAATTTATTGCTATATGCTATCAGGAAAAATAATTTTATTATTGCCAGATTAAATATTGCTAAACACTAAATATTTTTGCTTACTATGACAACTATTTTTATAATATGAGGGGTTTTAAAAATACATGTGTAAAGACTAGTACGTATTTCCATTTTTACATTATGTCAAATTTAACTTTTATGTTATTTTGCCTTTTATACTGGAAAGCAAAACTTCTTTCAAAGATATTTTGAGTATTCTTACTTCTCCTTTATTTCCTTTCTCTATTAATCTATTTTATGTTTGCCATGATATATTTTTATTGTAAGAGGTTTAAGTTTCCTAATTCCAGGGCTTCATTTCCACATGAAGTCTTATCACATTCCAAGTTCTTTTATTCATATTTCTGCATTAGTCGGTTTCTAAAAATTAACCTTGCTTAGGCTGTTCATTTCTGCTGACACATAATGGCACTGCTGCAGAAGGTTTCTAAATAGAAACCTGCTTGCCTATGCAGTAATAGCATTTCCTATAGGCAGCTTTATAAAGAAAACTCTAGAAGGAGGTATAAAAGTGAAACTTTTGTTATGAAAAAATAATGACAAGATTTTCTTTGTTGGAGTGAGATGGGGGCAGACAATAAACATTATGCAAGGTCAGAGCTGACTTTAGTAATTTTTTGAATTGAAAGTCTAGATGTTTCTTTTGTACTTTTTCAGTCCCGGCATCTTCTTTTTCTTTCTATCTGAACTCCTTTTTTTTAGGTGTATTGAATTTTTCTCTCTGAACTACCCCTTGAACCTGGTTGTCTCATAAAGAGAGAACAAACTAATAAACTCTGTCTTCTTCTCTGCCTTCTCTAGAATGATCCAAGCTGTCTCTTCTATCACCATGGAATATCTGTTCTCAGTGGTATTTCTGAGGCTCAGCGATACCTAGTTTGTTAAGAGACACAACAGTAGAAATACTGGAGATCTTACTTGCCACATAGGGTTTGCAAAATCACAGGGGATGTGAAACTGACAGATATTAGAAGGCTTCTGGCAGTCAGGAAAATTATACAAATGCCACATACAACTTAATACAAATTTGTTGTGTCAAATAAGTGCTAATACTCACCCTGCAGATAATATCCGGGCACCTTGCCTTATTCTACAGAAAATTTTCAGCATCTACTTTATCACATTTTCATGTGATATATAATCATAAATTTTGTTTTGCTGGAAAAAACTGACTTTTTTGTGCCTTGTTCTCCAGCCAAATGAATTTTAATATTAGGACTCAAGGCTTTGTCTCTTATGTCTTCCCTTCCTAACTTTCCTGAGTGCCCATTATTGCAGTTTAACATGAATGTTTGAAACTAAATAAAAAAGCAACAATTTGAAACAAACTACAGCTTTGTCTGACACCTCTTCAGGACCCAGATTTTGTGGGCTTGTATCTCTGTAATATCATTCCAAAAAGATGAAGCTCTAATTTGCATATTCTTAGTTAAAAAAAAAAAACAAGCAAAATGCAAGCTTTTAGGGGTATGGATAAGATTTTAAGAGTCAGTGTTCAAAATGTTGTTTAAGTCACCTAAGCTGCTTTGGAACATACATACAAACGCTCTATTCCTACTATACACCCTTAGTCATGCCTGGATGCTTGTTGTATTCATTATCTCAATTAGGCAGAGAAACAAAGGGCAAAATAATTTAGAAGTCTGATTTAAGCACCTGGTGACAGACTGGTAATAGAAATTCTTTCTTTCACGTCTTCATCAAGATTAAGAACATTTATGCACAAATTATGCCATGCTAAGTGCTTGTGGTGATATAGGAAAATACCAGATAAACAAGTTTTGTAGGAGATAGATTTCATCTGAGTTACATTTCAATTAAACCTATATCCATGTTCTTGTTGATTTTACCAGATTTAGTTCAAAAATGTTATCTTCATCCAACCAATATTTTTATGATCCACATCAAAGAGCTCTATCCTGTAGATCAAAATATGTCAGGATTTTTTTAAAGTTTAATATGGCCTCCAGCAGGACCCACTCTAGACTCTACTAAGACATAGTAAAAATGTATGAATGCCTTGGAAATTGTTCAAAAATTCTCTCTGCCTCTCATTAAACACTAAGAATTTTATTCAGAATTATGTATAGAAAGAAGGCCAGATTAAAGAAGGCAAGAAAGGTCTGGAGGGGATAAACAAGAGAATCCAAAAAATGAGAATAGAGGCTTTTTTGTGTTTATGGCATAACTTTATTCCACGTGTGCCATCTCATCAGCCAAGGGGCATCCAGGAGAGGATTTGGGGAGTTCAGAAAAGCTGGCATCTCAGATGAATCACATACTATTTAATATCAAGTCTCCAGCTTTGAGAACATACAGTATAGGGCAGTTACATTTCATTTGTAACTTAAAATGTATCTCTTTCAAAAGTATTCATTGTCATCTTTATGTGCCTTCTCATTTTGATGCCTTACTACTCTCTCATTCCTTAGATGTTGATAACATTGCTAATGCCCACTTTTAGGTAGCTTGCAGAGATTTGATTTTTAGTCAAGCCAAAAACAAAAATTACAGTATGTTATCTGCCATGTCCATTTTTCGTAAAACAAGGCCAATGTGTCCTCCAGATATTCAAAAAATATGTCTACGCAAATTGCCAAGGGACTGTGATTTACATGATAGTAAACTGATCTGAAGAAAATGTCCATTTAAATATTTATTTTAATATTAACTACTTAACTACTCTGGGCATTAAGGCTAAGTGAAAGATTTTAATAGGAGAAAGGGTTAAAAAAGAAAGGACAAAAAAAACCCAAACAAACTTAAAGTAAAACAAACTTTAAATATCAATGTGGCTGACATCAGGGAGTTAACGGGAAGGTTCAAAAGTATTTACTATGTCAGAATAGCAAGAATTATTTTAATTGAGGCCTCTGAGAGATATTTTAGCTTATATTTCAGGTGAAATATTAAAACACTCGAGACTAATGCTCATTAAAATATGTTTTGAAAATATCTTTATAAGAAGTTGGTGTTTTCAACAATGTATTAATTATATAGGCTGGATACAGTGGCTCATGCCTGTAATGCCAGTTCTTTGGAGGCCAAGGCAGTCCGAGGAGGGATGTGGTTGAGTGGGGGAATGGCTTCAGGCTAGGGGTTCCAGGCCAGCCTGGGTAACATAGAATCTGTCTGTACAAAACACTTGAAAAATTAGCCAGGCATCGTGACACAGGGCTGTAATCCTAGCTACATGGGAGGCTGAAGTGGGAGAATAACCTGAGCCTAGGGGTTTGAGGTTACAGTGAGCTGTGATATCCCTGCTGCACTCCAGCCTGGGTGACAGAGCAAGATCCTGTCTCTTAAATAAAAAAATAAAAAATAAATTATATGAAAGCACACTTAAATCCCCTTAACAGGTAAACTTTAAAACATATACAATTAGACTGTGAGTAACTTTTTAAATTACTGTATTTAGGACAGAAGCATATTTAACTCTTTTTACAATTAATTCCTAGGAATCAATAACTGGTTCAAAAAAATATCTTATTTTACCACTTCCACCGGGAATGCATAAGGGTTTTAACCATTTGAATTATATTGTTCAGATGCTTTCATCAGACTAATTTAAAAATTCTTCATGTGCTGAGTGTAAAAGCTTTCTGAATAGCAGTTTATATGTATAAGATCAATTAAAGGTGATAGATGCCTTACCGTAGTTAACACAAATTATCAAGTTACTGGAAAAGCACAAGTGCACACTGCATTGGAAGCTTCTGTATATGTTATATTTGCCTCTCATTTAATTTTACACAATAGGTTTTAGAAGGAAAATTATAAATAAGTGTATTTTGTTTCATTGCTAGAAAGTAGAATGAGCTTCAATTGGTATGACTTAATTCAATTATACATTTTAATTTTAATAAAATTATTTTCACTCAATTGCTTCATAGACTAATCTAATTACTGTATTCAAGAAATGTTTTAGAAGTTTAAATGAAGCAAAAACATTGAAATTACCCTTTTTTAATTAAAAATTGCATTTATTAATGGAGTACAGCAAATAACTAAGGGCATATTATCCCACCAAACACATATATACATTCTTTTTTAAAATTAATAACTTAGCAATAATCTTATTGTTTATAATAAGTGAATAAGCACAATGAATATTAGTTATAGTATCTGGAAATTCAAAATTAATGTGCCATCTTAAAAATATTTTTTAAGATTATGTTTGTACTATGTACTTAAAACAAAATATTAAAATATGTAACCATTTGGTTACACACTTGGTTCCATGTCTTTGCTGTTGTGAACAGTGCCATAATAAACATACATGTGCGTGCATCTTTATAATAGAATGACTTATAATCAGAACTTAAAGTATAATAAATTTAAAAATAACCATTAAAAGCATACATTAAATGGTCTGTATTTGTTGAATAGACTTGAATTATTTAAATTCTATTCATGTATTTTTCAATGTAATCATTTTCTGGTAAGATTAGAGGTTGCACAGATGTAAATTTATTTTTTTAAATTTAATTGGTATCTTCAAGTGACATTTGTGATCGTTCATGAAGGATTAAAATTTCAAAATATATGCTTTTAAGTATGAGCTTTTATTATTAGTAATTTAAGAGTCTGGGTTTGATGGGGCAGTGATAATTGCTGATAAATAGACTGCAAACTTTCTAAGCATTTATGTTTGGATGGTAATTATTTTCTAGCGATGAAAATATATCTTTACATAGATAATATAACTAAATAAACTTATGGACAGTGAGGTACTATTTCAGTTCCTTGATTTAAAGCACAACCATAGAAAAACAAAAACAACCTAGTGACAATCGTGGTGAGATGATTTGTGATTCTGCAACCATTTCTCTGGAACTGTAGGATCTATCTACCCTGTCCTCTTCTGATTGGTTTGGCAATACATTAAATCAAGTCATTTAGGCTCCCTAAGGCTTACGAGATCTTCTGGGCCAGTTTACTTCTGTCTTTCTTAGAGGGCTCACTGGATGAACTTCCAGGGCTTCCTTTAAGTATACAGCATTTGTTTTGACCAGGTCATGTATTTAAAACTATCTTGTGAATTATAAATTCTTCTGATATGGTTTAAACTTCCCATTCGCCTTAATGACAGGACCAGAAAAGCTATTTCTACTGGTTCCTCATGTCTAAAATATAAAACAAAGCTCAGAAAAGACTGGAGACATATATCTCTCATCATGCTTCTTGCACAGACTTAGCATATTTTGCTGTCTTTGGGAAATGTTAACTTCTTCCACTTCAGTAAGGCTTCCAAAACTATGCTCAGTTGCTTCTCTGACCTAATATAAAAGGAATGTCCACACGCAAAACAGTTTATATATTAGGTAAGAGCATGAGTCAAAGTTCTGTTTGAGATTTTAGGAATGATTAGTGCATACTGCTGAGAACAATGCCATTAGCAACTCTGAGGCTAAACTCGAAGGGGGTGTGGTTATTGGTGTGACCCACTCCCTCAAAACCAGGTACCGAAGATTCTAGACTGATTTGAAAACATTGAAAAGAAATGTCAAAAGTGAGGAGGGAAACATAAAAAGGTTTATGTTGACAGTAGTACTTCAGTTTTTGTCATATAATGTTTTTTCCTCTCCCTGGTTCTCTTCTTGAAAGAGAATTGCAGACATTACATTGGCTCTTTGTCTTGATCATGAGAAAGGAGAAACGAGAGAATGCTGGTAAAATGTGTGCTGATAAAATCTGAAGGAGAGAAGACTCTTCTGTGTCCTACAGACTGTTTACCCATTAGACTTGCTATCTAGCTTGTGCAGAATTAATGCAGTTATTAGTCAGATAATCCTTATTTCCTCGTGTTCTTGGTTCTAAAGATGTATGTCAGTTGGATATTTAAGAGCTACAGATTTGAGAGGGACTAGAGTAAGTTGTAAGGGAGAAAGAGAAAAGCAGATTAGATGACCATGGGGGTAGGTCAGCTGGTAAGTGTTGAGAGTATGTTTAAGATTAAGTTTGCATCAGCCGTGCATCCTCTGTTGATGACCAGTAGAATGAAGACTAATTAAAGAGGGATTTAGCAACCCCGTCACTATCTACTGGGTCTGTTCATATTGTAAACTATAAAAATCTAGCGATGCCAACTCATATAGGGCACAAGTAACTAAATTTAACTCTCCCTTCCCTTTATTATTCCCTAAAGCCAGAAGCATAGAAGACCAAGCTATAATAGTGAGAGTGTGTGAAAGCATATTATAAACTTATTCCTCTCCAAGACTCTGAGCCAATGCTATTTCTTAGTGGAAGAAGGTGGCACTTTGAGTCAAACACAATGGAAAGACTGAAATAAATAGTTTTCATTCTTAGTAATAAAGCAATTGACTGAAAAAACAATTTGTTATTCATGGGATGCGTTATTTAGAGGCAGTTGTTAAACATAAAAGACTCTTATCTTTTGCAGTTACTAAAAAATACTTTCAGTTATAAAAGTGTCACTTTCAAAAAGTTAAAAATAAAGTTATTGTATATATGTAGACTGGATATTAGACAAAGTTTGTTTTTAAACTAAAGAGGGAATTAGCAATATGGAAAGCTCTTTAAAATATCATGTGAGGAAATCTTCATAGTGAGTGGAGAAAAGAATACTGACATAAATTTATTAAGCTGAAACACAAACTGGTTAAGGTGTTATATGGTTAAACCACATCCTCTGGGGTAATATTCTCCCATCAACAGAAATCCTTTGCATCTCTACTGACAAAAAAAAATCTGTATCTTTGCCTGTAACTTCAAGTGACCAGCTTCCAATCAGTATTCAATAGTAAATCAAACAAAGGTACATTCCGTAAAAAATAAAATAATGCTTCAGTAGGCTTGTTATGCAGGGTTCATCGTGTGTGTGTGTGTGTGTGTGTGTGTGTGTGTGTGTGTGTGTGTGTGTATATAAAGGGGCAGATAATAAATATTTTAGGCTTTGTAGTATATATGGTATATAATGCCACTACTCAGTTCTGTCACTGTGGTGCAAAAGGAGACATAGACAATACATAAACAAATGAGCAGCTTTTGTGACCGTTA
This sequence comes from Plecturocebus donacophilus, assembly GCA_004027715.1. NCBI lineage: Eukaryota > Metazoa > Chordata > Mammalia > Primates > Pitheciidae > Plecturocebus > Plecturocebus donacophilus. The sequence goes on along the minus strand of PVKP010009221.1, from coordinate 10,480 downwards.
ATTATAGACGTCGAATCTGCTGAATAAAGGGATACCCAGATAGCTGGCAGAGCACTATTTCTAGGCATGTCTGTGAGGGTGTTTCTGTAAGAGACTGACATTTGAGTCAGTGGACTGAGTAAGGAGGTTTCACCCTCACCTCGTGTGGATGGATTACCATACAACACTTGAGGACCCAGATAAAGGTGGAGGAGACGTGAATTTGCAAACAGGCTTTTTCTCCTCTGAAGCTAAAAGAACCATTTGTTCCTGCTTTTGGGTATTAGAACTTCAGATTATTTGGCACTGCACTCTAGGACCTGCACCCATGGCCCCCTAGTGACTCAAGCCTTCAGATGTGCTTTGAGCCATGCCGCCTTCTTCTCTGGTACTCGAGCCTGTACGCAGAATATTGTGGGACTCCTCAGCCTCTGCATTATGTAAGCCCATTCCTTTAGGAAATCCCCTTTCTTCTATCTATCCACTTACCCACCTACCTACCCGCCTACCTACCTCTCTAACCTATCATCTTTCTATTTATGCTATTGATGCTGTTTCTCTGGAGAACACTTCCAATTCAGCTACATTTCAATAAAATTTTATTCACAGACACTGACATTTGAATTATATATGATTTTGTGTATTTCAAAATATTCTTCTAATTTTTGAAATTATTTCAATATAAGAAAAACAATCTTAGCCTGTGGCTACTATAAAAACAGGTGATAGGTCAGATTTGATCAGTGTACTATAGTTTTTTAACCCTTGTGTTAGACAATACTCTGTGACATTTACACACCATGCAGTCATCATTTTGCTTTATGTGCATGTTCTCTTAATACATGATTATACATAAATAAGTTGAATATTTTCAGCCATACTTGTTCTACCTACAATCATAAGTTCTCATTTAAAAATGATTTAAATATGACAGCCCTCAACTATAAAGACAAGGGAAAATGATGGGCATTGAAAAACTAGTTTTTCTGGTTTCTACCTTACATTATGTAACCTTTGACAGGTGAGTCACTTGGATTCTTTGGGTCTCTAACAGCTTAGATATCCATGAGCTTCACAATTTCTAAAATCATTCATAAGTATAAGATTATTTTCCATCAGCAAATCTGAAACAAATGAAAATTTTTTAAAACAATGGTTTTTCTACATTTTTCACACTTGTAGAGTGATTTATGTCAAGTGAGAGTTTCTCTGAACCTCAAGGCTTGGTCTACATCATCTACATTTTATACCATTCAGTGGTTGAAGAGATTTGCATTTAGAGTCACTTAATGTGTTTCTCTTCATGAGAATTCAAATTAACAAGTATATAAGTCCTACAAGCATTTAGAAAACTAAGCAGTAGTGAGGGAAAAGTACAATTAAAATGAAGTTATACGAGATATTGATAATTACCATTATATGATTTTGAATGTTGAATCCACAATCGAGAGAAAAAAAGACATTCAAGCCTAAATAAATGAGCTTCCCAAAATAAATTCTAGTTCTATTAAAGCTTTGTAATCAAAATTATTTCAAAGGGGAGATGCTAGATTAATTAGAGATTGCTATGGTAATGTAAACGAATATTTTAGACATATTTGAGGGATGAAAATGGCGCTCATGCATGGCTCATTCAGCCATATAAACTATTTAGAATCACACATACTCCAGAGAATAAATGAATTTTAAAGTTAACAATGAATTCATTCTTAATTACAGAAATGGTATATATTAAAAAGAACATATTCAATTGCATCACTGATGACAAGGCTGGTTATACTAGCATAAAAAATTGTAAGGTGATAGTTGACAAGAGAATAATTTTCCTTTTTAATCACATTGTTTCATAGAGATAATTTGCCTATCTAAAAGTTAAAAAGTTACACTCTGGTAAGAGTTCTATTGCTGTGTGTTTTGGCACAGAGAGATAGTGACTTATCTAAACATTTAATTTAAAATAAAAGGTTGTATGAGAAGTTTGTTATTCAAAAGTATTTTTCTCCAGATAATCTTTATTCTCTCCCTTCATCTATTCAATCAAACAAATATTCAGCTTAAATAAAAGTGGCTTACTTTGCATCAAAAATTCAGTGAAGTTACCCTTCATAGAAATAGAAAATAAGTGGAAAACCCCTAGTTTTAATTTTTAAATTATTTTATGGGTTTGTTGCATATACCAAGGAAAGGTAAACTTAAAAAATGTCATAATTATACTAAGGACATGTTGAATACACATTAATATAAGCAAGTTAGAATAGCTTAAGAATAACAGAATCTTCTCTGATCATAGCAGTTCCATTTAATTGCATTTTCACATTGTTTAAATCACTGCAAGACCCACATTCTCTATGTGCCTAAGATGTCTCAAACACTGTACTAGATAGAAACTTACTTTTTGATCTTTTGTTGTTTTTTCACAGCAAAGGAAAAAAGGGGGAGAAATAGGAAAAGGGTGAGAGAGAGAGAAAGCAAGAGTAACAGAGCTACTATTTCTGAATTGAGAGAGTAAAAATGTCAATAAATTAACATTATATGACAGTTCAAGAGTTGGATGAAAGAAGAAATCCTATAAAATAGTAATTGTCATAATACAAAGTAAGCATTTTCTTGTACGTGGAATTATAATATTGGGAATAACTTATCTTAAAATTCCTGGCCAGGCACGGTGGCTCACGCCTATAATCCCAGCAATTTGGAAGGCCGAGGCGGGTGGATCACGAGGTTAAGGGATCGAGACCATCCCAGTCAACATGGCGAAACCCCGTCTCTACTAAAATACAAAAATTAGCTGGGCATGGTGGTGTGCGCCTGTAGTCCCAGCTACTCGGGAGGCTGAGGCAGGAGAATTGCTTGAACCTGGGAGGTGGAGGTTGTGGTGAGCTGAGATCACGCCACTGCACTCCAGCCTGGGTAACAAGAGCGAAACTCTGTCTCAAAAAAAAAAAAAAAAATTCCTAAAGTATTGGTGAAGCCATGTTATCTAAGTTAATATGCATATTTTAGAGTAGAAAAATAAGTATAAATAATATTTAATTGATAATTATAATTTTTCAGTTAAAATGTTTATAAATATTCAAATTGAATAAATACATGATCTAATGTTCATAGGAGTTAAAAATCATTAAATTTTAGATTAGTAAGATGTAATTTTAACATAATTTAGGAATATAATTCCTAAATTAAATGGTTCATATCTCAGCTTACAAAATATCATGAAATATTTAAAACATATTTTTAATGATTTTTTCACTTTTATATCAACTTCTTTCATGTTAATATACCTGTCCTAATTAATGTTTACTAAAAATTTTGTATGTGTTAAATTGCCTATGTGGTTTTCTGGTGTTAGTAAGAATTACTTTTGGTTATAGTTAAGTGTTTTCTGCTTATGGCCATATCTATAAGCATTTATTTTTCCAAACCAGCTATATAATTTGAATGCAAGTTTATCTTAATTTGGTTAGTTGCTTGTTGATATTGGCACATAGTGAAGCTAGCAATAGAATATGCATGAATTTGAACAACTTTTTCCTTATCTCTAATGATGAATTCAATATCAACAGATCACTTGTAAGCAACTTTGTAAAGCAATGCTTGACATCTTTAATTGAATATCCTTAAATACTTTTCTACAAAAAAAATAATTTTATATCAAATATACACCCACGATTTCTAGTAATTTTAATGGGTGCTTTTATTGGAGTCATTTTTAACAGAAATGCACCAATTTTATATGCCTAAATTTAGTTATACATACATATTTACGAATTCAAATAGTATAAAATATATGAAATAAGCATCTTAAAAGCATGTTTTAAAAATAAATATATAGAGAAGTTCTAATATTTTCTTTCTCTATTTTTTTTTAGAATACTTTTATTTTTGCCTTATTAGGTAGCTCTGGGGACCAGTATTCTAACTCAGTAATACATCACCTAGAAATGGGGGGAGATGGATTTCCTGCACCTTCAGTAATATATACCAGAATTTTGGTATATTGGTAGTTGGTAGTAGTTGGTAATTTTGGTATATTAGTAGATTGGTATATCAGTAGTTGGTATTTGGTTATTGGTAGTATATGTATTTTTTTAAATAAATTAAAAATCACTCTTCTAGAAAAAGAAACTGGTAGATCCTGAATCCTACAAATTGTTTCTCTATTATGCATCTAAGAATCCTTTTCTCTGCAATTCTCTTTCAAGGAATGGTAAGTTTTCTGTTCAAGAAAGGGAGCCAGACAGAAGTTGCATCATTTAAAATACGTGCCACTCCAGATAGTCAATACTCAAATCTGAATCTAGGAACAAGGATAGTTTAGGAATTCTTATATATTTTGTAGGTACTCAGAGAAAAATGAAATTCCTAAAATAACCGAACCCATTTTCATGTTTTTAACTTATAAATAAGAAATCTAAAGTTAATAATTATTAGTCTGTATCTTAAGTCATTTGCTGACTGATATTTATGGGAGTGATGCAGTACCTTCCCAAACAATGCAGTAATGTACATCAAGCAGAAGCCATTAGGAATGGAAATGTATTGTAAATAACCAAGGATAAAACACTATTAATGGTGCCATTATCATCATATTATAATACCTATTGCAACTTTTAGAAATTGATTATATTATTCAAATGCTCACAATGATTTCTAATGATTATTTAAAATTGAATTCTGTTTTACTTTCTGAAAATGTATTCTGGGCATCTCAACACATAAAATGTACATTGATAAGCCTGATTTAAATATCCAGACTGGTTGATTAAATTATCTCAGTAGGTAACTAATGACTTCCATCTCATCTTTGGTTCACTGGTTAAATAAAGGTAGAAATACAAAAAACAAAAAAGATTATGTGTATCAGATCATAGAATAAATTTAGTTTCCATCAAAATCAAAAATTGTCTCTTTGTGAGTTACCTGTACACATAGAGAAAATAAATTCTTTGAGGTAAATGTGTATATATCAAGACTACATTCACTTTGATATAAAACATGAAATAACTTCATGACCTAAAATGACACATTTATTTATTTATTTTAATTTAAGCAAGAAGCTAAATGTTATAATTAACATAACACTTTTCTCACCTCCTGTTTATATAAAACACACCCACTGGGGTCTGAAAATTGGGTTGCAGTAAACACTAATCTGTTACTGAGTAGGATGAATTACTTATTAATTTTCTAAGCAGTAGAGCTCAAAGCATTCTTTCTTCTTTCAGGTTTTGGAAAGTAAGTTTGCGGGCCCTTCAGGGTTTCCTTTAAAATTCTAGGTCAAGTATTGGATTCTTTTATATAGAATAAATGTCACTTCTAGAAATAATGTGTGATAAAGGATGTCATGTCTTGAAAGTGTCAGGCTTTAGTTTACTAGATATGTGCAACCCTGACCTCTTACATCCTAACAACTAAACTGTGAACTAACCAAAAGGAATTAAAAGACTTTCCACCCCCCCAGAAAAAGCTTCCCTATGAGATATGAAATAAATTCTGGATATTTTCATTGGTATACATTCTCCTCGGTTGACTCATAATCTATTATTTAAACAGCCAGAAGGCTGAAGAGAAAAACAAAATTGTGTTGAACAAGCCCTTGATTTTATAGTGTTATAAAAAATTGTATAGCAACATAAGAGGTCAGCAAACATAAATTATGCTCCAAGCTGGTAACTGGATTATTTTTTTAATAAGCTTGTTCCACTGGCAAATTTAGAGGAAGATTAAATAATAATGATCAAGGAGGATTAATTGTGACATTTAAACTTAAAGGCAATTTGGGAGAAGGAATATAATACACATTTTATATACAACATAATTTAGTATATAATGGAGTCTGCTTGCATATATTCCTAATGATTTTTATGGCTGCCATATTGTGTGAGATCTTAGTATAGGTAGTCTCAAATTCTTAATTTTGTGTCCTAGTATATTCCAAAGCACGCCAAGAATTTTGTGAATTTATAGAGACTTCAATTTTTATGATTTCCTCTATAGTCATAACCAATATATACCAGTTAGTTATATGTCTGATTTGGAAAATGAAAACAAAACAAATCTTAAAAACAAAAAAACAAAATTAGAATCCATCTCATAGTTATTCCAGCCAATGTCTAAATCCTTAGAAATTGTCAAAAATATAATTTGTCCTTCTTGGAGAATGGTTTTCTATTTACAGTCACATTGCTTCAGCTCCCAATCTATAAGGACAAGATTTCTCCCTCTCTGAACCCTCCAGTATAAAAAGTATACACTCCCTAGCTTGGTTTCTCTGTTATCTCATGTTGTACTATCTCCATCTTTTCCTAGGATTCCAAACTTCTTAATTTCTATGCTGATGAAGAATCTTACCCTTTCTCTTCTTTATTCCTCTATAGCAAAGACAGATTATCAGGTACTGTTAGAACTATGACCCAACACACAATCTTCTTCCCTTTTTCTCCCACAGCAGATGAATAAAATGAATAGATAATATCCCCTTCACACGTGAATCAATCCATGTCATGGCACAGAGCCACAGAGCTACAGCCACTGGTCTTGACATGTTACTCAAGGGCTCAATTATGAGAGTGCTGCCTATCACACTTTATGAAAGTTTATATTGTGAAAATATTTCACTTTATGGTTTCTGACATTCACATAGCTCAAGCTAAGACTTGTGAAAGGGATTATTACATAAATGACTATGGCATGGGGTACTTATGATTTGACTTAATCAAAACTTCCATAATATAACAAGTAACACAAAAGGCAGATGGAAATTTTGAAATAATAGTACTGCTCTTTTAAAATTTAAATATTTATAAAAACAGAGCTTTTATTTATTTTTACTCTTAAATTCAAGGGTGCAAGTGCACATGGATGAACTTGTGTCATGGACATGTTGTATAGATTATTGCATCACCCAGGTATTAAGACTAGCACCCATTAGTTATTTTTCCTGTTTCTTTTTCTGCTTCCACTCCTTACTTCCAACAGGCCCCAGTGTGTGTTGTTGCCCTCTGTGTGACCATATGTTCTCATCATTTAACTCTCAATTGTGAGAACACTATTCACAATTACAACAGTGCTTTTAATAAATTCTGTTATTAAACTGTCAAACTAAAAAAGAATAATTGGAAAATATAGTGTTATATGGCATACTAATTTTAAAACTCTTGTTGGTTATTAAGGTTTTCCACAATTTTTTTCAATATGTTAGGACTCTTGATCCCTATTGCCAGAATACTTTCTGATGTCCTCAATTTCATGAGTTTTATTGACAGTTAATATTGAATATTATTCAAAGCTTTAAAAATACTGGAAAGAAGTGACTTCAGTAATAGCTTTTATCCATATATTCACATATCTTACAAATAGAAAAATATAAACATCTTTCATAATAAATTTTAAGTAGTATGAAAATTTTCTAAACAGTTTTATTTTCAATAATAAGAATGAGTTTGAAATTTTCTTTCACAATAAAATAACCAAAACAATAGTTTAGAGTTGACATAATCATGTTGTGATTATAAATTTTTATGAGAGTCACAGAATATGAATTTGTGTTTGAAAAATGTATGTTGGTAATAAAAATATACATTTCAATCTGCCTAATAAAAGTTGAAAGAAATTAATCTGCTAGTATTCTGAAATTAAATAATACATTGAGGGCAGACTGCCTGGGTTTTAATTCTATCTTTAATTCTTATCATTTGTTGTGCGATATTAGACTTGTTAGTTTATAAGTCTAGGTTTTGGTTTCCCCCATGTTTAAGCTGGAGATGAATTTTTTTTTGTGGTTTTTGGCCTCCTACATTGCTATAAGGATATACAGTAGTCTCTTGGTATCAGTTGGGGATTGGTTCCAGGAATCCCCATGAATACCAAATTCCACAAATACTGAAGTCCCTTATATAAAATGGTTTAGTATTTGCAGACAGAGAGAGGGAGAGAGTTATGAATGCAAATATAAACTAATGAGTAAACTGTTTCATATAAGATTATAAAAAATACACCAATATCTCTGGGATTAGAAGGCAAAATTAACAAACAGAATAAAAAGTTTTTTTAGAGAATGTTGGATTTGATTAATTTTGAAATGGGTAGATTGAAACTTTTATCATGTCAATTGTATGTATCTATGGCATGAGACATTTAGAGACAGATGTTTTAAATATTATTTGTAGCCTGACATTTCCCTGTCAAGTATGAGACCCTGTCTGTCCTTTGTCATCTATCCCATTGAGTCATGTTACTTTCTTTTTTATCTTTCATTGATTTTGAGACATCTAACTTGACAATTGTTTCTTATTTAATATGTCTGGTGAGGAAAAAGAACGAAAATTTATTGAAGACTTGTTGTCTTTCAGTATTCATGGAGAAGTAGTTCCAGAACCTCCCTTGAATAGGAAAATCCACAAATGCTAAAGTCCCAGATATAAAATGTTAATTGCATATTAAATACACACAGCCTCCCATATCTTACAAATTGTCTCTATATTACTCATAGTATCTCATAAAATGTAAATGCTATGTAAATAGTTATACTGCATTTTTGAGGAAATAATGAGAAGAAAAAATGTCTGTATATGTTCAGTACTCATGTAATAATCTTTATATATACATATATACACACTTATAATTCAAGGTTAGTTGAAGCCACAGGTGTGGAAATCGGTCTTATAAATCTGTGGGTTGTGCATTCATTCAACCTACCACAGATCAAAATTATGTTTTAAAAAATGGATGGTTGCATCTATACTGAACGTGTACAGAGTTTTTTCTTGTCATTATTCCCCAAACAATACAGTATAATAGCTATTTGCATGGCATTTACATTGTTTTAGTATTAGGTATTATAAGTAATCTAGAGATAATTAGATTACTAAACTATTTTATTTGTTACCAGAACCCCATAGAATGAAAGAAAATGTTTACAAACTGTCTATCTCACAAAGGATTAATAGCCAGAATATATAAGAAGCTCAAACAACTTAACAGTAAAAATATAGTAATCTGATTTAAAGATGGGCAAAAGATCTGAATAGACATTTCTCACAAGAACACATAAAGTAGCCAACAGGTATATGAAAAATGCTTGACATTAACAATCATCAGAGAAATACAAATCAAAACCACAAAGATACATCTTCTCACTCCAGCTTTTATCTGAAAGACAGGCAATAATGAATGCTGGAGAAGAAGTGTAGAAAGGGAAACTCTTGTACACTGTTAGTGGAAATAGAAATTAGTACAGCCACTATGGAAAAGAATATGGAGTTTCCTCAAGAAATTGAAAATAGAACTACCATATTATTCATCAATCCCACTGCCAGGTACATATCCAAAAGAAAGGAAATCACTACATGGAAGAGATTTCTGCCCTTCCATTTTTAATGCAGCACTGTTCACAACAGCTAAGATATGAAATCAACTTGTGTCCATCAATGGATAAATGGATGAAGAAAATGTGGCCCATATACACAATCGAATATTATTCAGTGAATTCTGTCATTTGCAACAAAATGGATGGAACTGGAGAACATTACATAGTGAAATAAGCCAGCTACAGAAAGGCAAATTTCATATATTCTCGTTCATGTGAGAACTAAAAATTTTAAAAAATAATAACTTATGGAGATAGTAGAATGATGGTTACCAGAGGGTAGGAAGGGTAGCGGGGAGGTAGGGATAAAATGGCAATAGTTAATGTGTACAAAAATACAGTTAGATAGAATAAATAAGGTCTAGTATTTAGTAGTACATTAAGGTGACTGTATTTAATAATTTGTTGTAAATTTTAAAATAACTAAAAGAATGAAATTGTAATATTCCTAACACAGAGAAATGATAAATGTTTGAAGTGACAGATGGAAATACAAATTACTCCAGTTTTATATGATTACATGCTGTATACCCGAATCAAAGTATTACATGTATTCAGTAAACATATACAACAATTATGTACCCATCATAATTAAAATTTACTAAAAACAAAAAACTAGGGTTATATATAAAATTACAATCAATCGTAAACTCTTAGAAATCAGCTCAAAATAGTAATGCAAATAGTTTTACTTTCATAGTGATTTATAGCCATGTACTTCTATTGGATATATATTCAGGGCATGACTCTTAGGGAAGTGAAAAATCTCAGTTATAACAATTCTGCAAAGCATGGTCAAATTGCAAGAGAGTTAAAAGAAAGTGAATTTGCCTCTAATGAGTCAAGTTTCCTTTAAGATATTGTTGCTCATTTTGTACCAGATACTTCTATTATTTTCAAGTCTTAAGAAATTAAGCAAAGTATATTATGTTCCAGGTACAGTTTATAATTAATATTAAGATTAATATGTTCATCTAGTGAAGTTTTCTCTTTCAACCTAACAGAGACATTTTTATAAATCTTATATATGTTTCAGCTAAAATATACACTAAAACATCGTATTTTGTAGCACCTACTTTGTGTTTTAATTTAATGAAAACCTTAACTTTAAGATTGTTCTTGTGCAATAGCTAG